>RJWT010002188.1:0-21979 GCA_004365215.1 Cuniculus paca
AAGAACAAGAACACCAAACAAGAACACCTACACAAGAACACAAAATTAGGAGCAAGATAAAGTGTGTGCTGCCAGTGATGTAGCTCAGCAGCACAGTGCTGGCCTGGCAAGCACAAGGTACTGAGTTTGATTTCCAGTGCCAAAAAAGAAAGAAAGAAAGAAAGAAAGAAAGAAAGAAAGAAAGAAAGAAAGAAAGAAAGAGAGAGAGAGAGAGAGAGAGAGAGAGAGAGAGAGAGAGAGAGAAAGAGAGAAAGAGAGAAAGAGAGAAAGAGAGAAAGAGAGAAAGAGAGAAAGAGAGAAAGAGAGAAAGAGAGAAAGAGAGAAAGAGAGAAAGAAAGAGAGAGTGTACACTGAGCTGTTAGGTTTCTGGGTAGTTTCATAGGTAACGGTGGCATTCCAGAACAGCCACACTCAAATTATTCGCATTCTAATGCCATGCATCATAGAAAAAAACCCAGTAACTTAAACCGAAGTTTCTTGCCCTCCCATTTGTTGGTAATAAAGGATAACTGGTTGGTCGTCTGTAAGGCTTTTCTGTTCCATCCAAATGGAACAAGGACAAATTTAAGAGAACTATTCCAGCTACAGAAACAGTGCCAATATTTATGTTTGGATTCTAATCGGTGTTACACACCTGAATCTTAATTTGTGTGGAAATCGCCCTAAATTAGACACAACCCCAGATTTAAAAAAGACAAATCAAGCAAATAGTTCTATAAGCACAACATTTTATAGAAATTTCTATCCTCAAAAAGTACTTCTGACTCATGATCATCTTGCCTTATATCACCACTCTATTGTAATGCCTTATAATTGAACAAGAAAATGCATGAAAAATTGCCATCTTTGAACATCACATGGCTTTGATGAGTCTCTCTGCCATTTAAAATACCCAAGTATTGAAACTCAGAACAAACAGAACTCCTATAAAAAGAAAAACAGTACTATCCCATTCATCTCTTCAAATAAGCACAGTTCAAAGTAATATAGAAAATGAAAAATGAATTCTACCATAACACACACATCAAAAAATGCTGGAGGCTACATGATATCATATCTGTATTCTTCAAGACAGAATCCTATCACTTAGAAGTATAAAACATTTTCCTTCCATTAGGCCTATCCTGTGCAAAAAAGGTGTCATACTGCCAAGGCTAAAATTCCTTCAGAGGAAAAAGTAAAAGTGTCATTCATGAATCCTCTCTGGTCATTTCAGGACAAAGCACAAAAGAGACACTAGAGGGATCATCTTACCTGTTGACCAACTATTCCTTATGGTGGGCTGGGATTTGCATAGTAAGTTAGATACAACATGTTCCTACTAATTAAAAAATTTAGACTGCATCCGGCCAATTCTTGTAATACTTGGCAAAGGCAGTCAGATATGTGTGTTTATATCAAGCAAAGTTATCATAAACTAAACCACAAGAACAAATTCTAGATTATCACCTCAGAACACTGTGGAGGAAAATTTACAGCTCTTTCAAAATCCAATGTCTGTAAAGACAGAACGCCTTGAAGGAAAACAGTATCATACTTAAGATAGTGATATCTTTTATTAGTACAGTAAAGTCCTATTTTTATGGAATAGGATGGGTCTGAGGTCATTCCATAAAATTGATTTCCCAGAAAATGGAAATAGGCTATTTACCCTAAGAATTTTATTGAAAAATTATGCTATTCTATTTGAATAATGATGGGAATGTTCTACACATTTCCTTTATTAATGAATTAAAATACACAAAACACCATAAAATTATATTAGAGGTTCAAAAGTATCACTTAAATCTTCTTTACCAGTCACTTTCATTTTGTAAAATCAGCAGTTCCATTAAAATCGTATTATGTAAAAATGGGTTTTTACTGTAATAATAGTTATTACCTATTTAGCTTCCAAGGATGTTGTGAAAATTAAATAATAAGCCATTGGAAAGCAAATACAAAGTGTCGCTAATACCAGAGGCCAAGGGGGCAGCCAGATGGAAAAGTGAAAGATAAGGGCACCTGATACATTACAAATTACAGCTTTCATATGTAATCCCATTACCTCCGATACTTTATGTGGTCATAGTGTGCACTGATGCTATCTCACTTAATCTTCCTAACATTGCGATATATATTAATTATGGTTTTCATGGTATGGATGAGGGTAGAAGCCTTCACAACAATGTTACATCACTGGTAAATGTCAGAATCCAAGCATGAATTCATGTTTATCCTATATTCACTAATGGATCCCCGAAACCCTTTTTTGTCTCATAACCATGCCTTAAATTCTTACCCCATCTTTCAACATCCATTACAATTGTCCCTTTTTAATTACAGCCCCTGCTCCTCTACTCACATGAGACAGCATGGCTCTAAACACATTCCGTGTTTATTATGGCTATTTTTTGTATTATTATGCATCGTGTGTTTTATTAACCCAGGTAAATCACCAATTGTTGAGATTATAGCTGTATCTAACTTGCCTTTGGCATCCAGATTGCACATACTTGATTCTGTGCCTTGAACACAGGGAGGGTTGAGTAAATATTTTTAAGCACAATTGGAAAGGGATTTTCATTTGAAGCACAACTATATATGATGCCAGATGCAAAGCTAGTTCACTTTTCACTGTATTAGATACCTGTTTGGAAAGTTTCTCTAGTTTTTCCCAACAGTGTGTGATGATACTCAAGTAGAGTATCTTACATCCATACATATTCAATAGGTAGTATTTTTGTTTTTATTTTCATCCCTAGTTAAGGGAGTTACAGAAACACTAAACAGAGAAGTTTAGTAGGTTGTGTATCTGGTCTCTATCAATCAGAGCAGGTAAAGATAGCAATTCAAGAAAGAAAGAAAAAAAATATCATGTGAAAAAGTTCTGAACCAAACTCTGATTTCCTGTTCAGCCTTCTTTGCTTCTAACTGGGTAAAACACAAACTCCGTAACCTTTCTTCATCTAAGATTCTTTATCTGTAAAAATGTGAATAAAAACAGGATCATCTTTCAGAGTAGTTGTGAGTATTAAGAAAAGTTAACGTGGATCATTCAGCATGGCACACACGAAGCACTCAGAGGACACTTGCTACTACCCTTATCAAAATCATTTCATAGTTCTTAGGAATCTGTTCAAAAGATAACTATTTTCCACAAACGCATAAAGTCTTATCATTATGCTTTGTCAAGTCCAAAGTTTTCCTTTGTTATTAAATTATGGATGGCGTCACTGAGCTCATGAAGTTCATTTAAGCGACACTTCCTGAGCATCTGTCCTTCTGCCAGACTCAGGTGAGCAAACTTGATTCTAAGAAGACTGAAAATAAAAGAAGCAAGGAGAGCCTGGCAAAGGCGAAGAGTTCAGAGAGAGGCAAAGCCACAAGTAGAAAGAAATGGAGACTCAACCCAAAGGCCCATCAGAAAAGGTCAAAATATCAGAGAAGATTTGTCAAAAGTCAGAAGGTATAGCAGTGCAGTTCCTGCATAAGATACAAACCTGAAAAGCACAATGAACTCGAGTGCTGGCCAATAGCCCGTGATATCCCTGGGTTAGAAGAGGGATAATGAGAGCAACTGACACAGAGTAAGGATCCCAGTCTATACACATGTACCTCCTCACTCATTTATCTTTTCATATAAAAACTAAAAATAATGAACAGTAAGTGGATATGTTTCAAATCTTTATTTTCCTCATCACACAAATACTGAAGGACTAATTAATTAGAAAGTACCTTCCATAACTAATGTCCATGAACACACATTTCCCGGCTACTGATCTCTGCCACACAAGATAGGTTTATGCTATTTAAGGGCAGCTTCATGGAAAACTCAGCCCTTTTCTTTGAGCAAATCATGAACAGAGGAATAAAGGACAATGGAGAATGTCCCCAGGACCTGGGACATGTGACAGATACTGCCAAGCAAGATGGCTTGAGACTTCTCAGCATAAAAGCCCCAAAGGACACTAAAAGCTTGGCAACCTTCAAAAGCTTCTCTTCCTTCCTGTGTAGGGTGGGGGAAACAGATTGCTTAGTGGGAAAAACCATAGCCCCGGGCAATTCCAATAGGGAGGTTTATCAAAGAGATGGCAGGGAGAGAACAGATTTTTATTTTTTGTATAGGAATGACTCAACAGCTTGTTCATTCAAAAAGTTATATCCTCCCGTGAAGAGAGGTAGACGATGGGAAAGTTCGATGATAACAATAATTCAAGTTTGTGATGGGCAGCCCACTCTCTCCTGTATCCATTTCCTATGCACAGACCAAGCTCAAGGAAGAGGCCAGTGAGTTTTTGTTTTATTCAGTCTCCATCCTGCCATTGTAAATAAAGCAAACAATATAGCTATTCTTTTTGTTAGATTACCTCTGGTCCTTTAAGAAAGGAAATGTACTTTATTGTTTAAGAATAAGGATTTGGAATCAAATTGTTTGGGTTCAAATCATGACTCTGCTGGATTGAAAGCTCTGTGACCCTGAACAAGTTATTTAACTGCCCGGGGCCTGTTTCTCTGTCTGTAAAAATGAAGATAGTAATACTACTTACTTCACAATGTTATTTTAAGGATTAAGTCAGTACATGAAGAACAGTTTCTGATACATGGTTAGTGTGCAGTAGATGTTTGACGTTATGATTATTACTTCATGGGTGACCAAAGGAGAGTTGAGCCATTGCCTTAAGAAGTGCCAATTAAACCATAAATGGAATTTGGACTTTGGGAGGAAATATAGTTATTCTAGGAAAGATATTTTCATCTCAGGCCAGTGAAATTTTTCTGGGATTTTTATGAAATCACTTTTGAGTGTTTTTAATATGAGTGTTTGCTTTTGTACATCACGTATGCCATAAATTCGCCAGCACTCTTTTATGTTACCATACTTGGAGGTAATTCTAGACACATGGATGGATAGATAGGTAGGTGTTTTACTATCTTATTTCTCTAGGATTTTAAGGAAGGATGACAACAGACAGCTTTACATTTTTCTAGTTCTATATGTAAAACTTCGCAAAGGCAGAAAATAAAGAGACATTTATGAATTGTTTTCTTTCATATCATCCATGTTCTTTTGATACATGAAGAACATTATGCAGTTAGTAATTCTTTGAACCCCTTTTAGGATAATGTTTACTTGCTTCACTTTTAATAAAGGTAGGCTGGGCTATTTGTTCTGGATTTCATTGAGCCATGAAATTCTTCCCCTAAATTAGTCCCCTAAGAAAGGATTGTGACAAATAAGTGTCAAATTATTTCCATTCTCTTTCTGTGTTGTACAACATGAAAGAAACATAATCTCCAATCAGATTAGGCCTGGTTCAGTCTCCCTATGATTAATCTCCTAGGTTGTTTTACTCACTGGGTAAAATCAAGACATCATCCCCAGGTCCTGGAATGGTGTGGTTGTGTCCTCCCCAACCTTCTTCAACATCCTGCCATGTTGCAGAGAGGGACCATTTTAAAGCTGATTTAGGTGTAGATGTAGAAGCTAGAAAAAAAAAGAAAAATAAGATGCATTTTTGATAATTTTTAAATTCCATACTTATTTTAGGAAGCAGGTGGTATTTTTACTTCCCTGAATAGATACTTTTTAATGTTATATAAGGTTTAATAAAAATATTTATCAGCTAGCAAGCAAATAATTATCCAGACCTTAAATTAACTCTGCTTCTAAGATAGAGGTATTTCAACCTTTTTAAACACTTTTGTGTTGTTTTATTACAAATGTTACACATGTCTATTGTGGATTATTTGGAAAAGGCAAGTAAAAAGCATAATAATTTCTTATAATCTTTCCACATAGCAATAATTGCTGGCAACCTTTCCTTTGGGTTTCCTTGTAGAATTTCTCAGTATTCCTATGTAACTGAGATTATATCATATCTGGTTCTTATCTTTGCAACAAACTGTGATTTTGCTTAGCTTAGCCATTTTTCCTATGCATTTTCTAAAGCCATTACACTCACTGCAAACATGATTTTAGTAATTTTATAGTAGCCTGTCATATTAAAAATCTGTAATTTACTTAATCTCCAATGTTTGACATTTAGGCTCTGTCATAATCTGCCTAGAGGTTGTCCTTTAATCTCAGAGGATGACTGATAATCTCGAAGATCATTAAGTGTAAAGAGAAAGTGTCTGCTGTAAGAATCATAGGAAACCCTCAGTTGTTCTTTCTACCAGAACCCAGTCCCCAGGAGTCATGGTCTAGAGCCTTACAATACTTAAAAGTACAGGACCAGGGATATAGCTCAGTGGCTTATGCTTGCCTGCCTGGCAAGCGCAAGGTCCTGAGTTTGATTCCTGGTACCAAAGAAATAAAATAAAATAAAATAAAATGCTTAAAGTATGTAGACTGTGACCAGGCAGAAATCATGTGCAATTTCATGAGCACAGGGTAAACTGTACACCATGGAGATATGGCAATGCCTTAGACTAAGGCTAGAAAGAAGCTTATAAACGTTCTATAAACAATATTTTGATAGCTTCCTAAGTGTTCTTCCAATTTTGCTTTCTTCTTAATATTATAAATATCCAAACAGGGACAGAGCAAGGGTAATTGCTGGAGTGGCCAGTCTACCACCACAAAGGCCACACAGGATGTTTCTGATGCCCATTACTGAGCCTCAGAAACCCATGGTTACTTAAACTTTGTACCACAGATGGTGCAAACATCGTTCACTTTTGTCATCTTCATTCTAGTTCACAGGAGGGCCCAACTATTTTTCACCTAATAAATTGAACTGTAAGTGGCTATTTTACTGAGGACATGTTATGCACCAACTTGATCATTCTGTACAACACTGCCTCCCACGTTTGCATCTCTTATTAGAGTAATTTGATTTCTGTACAGTCAGTAGTAGGCTTCTAAATGACTACTGTTCACACTGAAAGTTGGTGAAAGAAAAAAACTGATAAGGGTTAAAGAAGAAGCTGTCAGAGACATATTGTTTCCTTTTCTTGAAGTCTAAGAAATAAAGGAACTCCAGAGAGGAGAAGTAAACTAGTTAGTATCAAAGTTCTGGTAAGACAAATCAGCAACGACTGTTGAATTTGACAATGAGGCCATAGATGAACAAAATGACAGTGGTTCCATTCTCATGGAGTTCTTCAGAGGGGACCATATTACAGTGCGTTCAGGAATGCAGTAGAAGTAAAGACAGGAGGAAGTATGGTCCAATCACCCAAAAATCTCCTTGACAAGTGGACAGCTTTAAAATTGGAGGCTGTCAACTTTTGATCTGTCTTCCCAATCATTAGATTAACTGATTTTGAAACTGAAGTACATGAATTTTATTCAGGATTAACATTCATATTGAAGCCTCACCATGCTTCTCTAGAAAAACTTGTCACCCCGTAGCAGCCAAATTTTGAGGTGGTCTTGAGCTTGAAATATGAGCTATATATTTCCCTCCACGGTTTCACTCTTCATCTACTCTACATTGTGTGGCTCTACATCAGGAGAAGGATAGTCTCTTGAGAAGTTTGCCAAAGGAATGATAATATACTAACTCCATAATTTCTTGTGATTTAGAATACTTTTCTACCCCAAACTACATAAGATAGGAAAACTACATATAGATTTTACTTTAACCCATAGATTAATGAATGTCCCCCACCAAATGATTTAAGCATTAGAGGCTGTATGGTATAGCAGGAAAAAACACTAGACTGAGTTGGGACATGCGAGTTCTTAGCTAGGCTCAACCAGGAACCACTGATATGTCTATGTAAATAGTTTTAATCTCTTGGCATCCATGACTCCATATGTAAAATAAAGCAAATTAGAAAGGAAGGTCTGTAAGGTCCATCCCCTTGTTAAAATTCTACCACCCTACGAAGCATCAGCATTGTATTTACTCAGCATATTGTAATTAACAGAAGAAGTACAGCTTATCCCAGTTATACTGATGCCTGAAAATCTCTGGATGCTGGCCACTCATGTTGTCCTTCCAAAGAGTCCTTAGCACAGAAATCTGCATAGTAGGTGCTGAGTGACATGCCACTGTGACAGTGGGTAAACCGGAAATTCTAAACCAGAAATGATCATCCAGAGATATGTCATTATTCACTAAGGTGGTCTGGTACAAGAGCTTGTCCAAAAGACATGTCCTCTACAAAATAAACATTGCATCACTTCTATTATGTTAAAAACCTAAATTACAAATAAAGAGAAAAATAAAAGACAGATAATAGAAAGTGGGGAGACAGATCTGTCTCAAATGGGAAGGAGATCAAGAGATGGAGGGAGGAGCAGAGAGGGAAAGGGGATGAGAAAAAGAATTAAGATATATTATGTACACACACCAACTCCACACAATGTAAACATTATATACTGGAAATATGCACTAATAAAATTTTTTAAAAAATAAATAAGGACCCAATCTATCAATTCTCAGAAAGAATTTGAATGTAGGTCTTTCGAGAAGAGAAAATGATAGGGTATTTCTTCCTTTGTAATAATTATTTTAAAGATAATTAATTAACTAGTAAATCATTTCTTTGCCATTCCCAAGAGACAATAAAACCCCATGTAGTCAAAGCCCACTCCATCTTGTTCTCTGTTGGATCCCCTATCAGCTCACACAGGGCCTTCTATTAACACAGCAATGAGGAAGAAAGAAGGATTAAAGGCAGGAAACACAAAGTTCAGTGGAGTGCAGTGGGAGTCAAGAATCTGTTAGGAATACAATCTGGGATGGCTCTCTTCATATTACAGTAACCATGGAACAGAAATCATCAGTTCTTCTAGTTTACAGTTGCATCCAGTACTTTTACCTCTTTTATTTATTAAGTAAAAGAATTATTAGATCATTTTCCAGTTAGCAGGGTCTCTGCTCTACCCTAACACAAAAATGGGACTGAACATCACAGGAAAACTCTGCCTTTGAAAAACTGTATCCCTCCTGCAAACTGACATGGGACAAACACAAACAAACAAAGAAATACATTAGAAAGTAGTTATGGGGATGTTTACTCTTTGACAGTTTTTTGTTTTGTTTTTTGGGGTTTTTTTTCTTTTTTTCTTTTTTTTTTTGAGTTAGAAAGATTTCACAGAACCATCTGACTTTTGGGGAGGATTTGTTTACACCGATTTCCTGAAATTGCCAGGAACAATTAAAGTTTAGAGATATCATGGATTTTTCTTTCCATTTGGAGTGGGTCTAATGGCCCATCTGCAGATTTGTAGTCCTATGTGCACATATGGCCCATAATTTATGAAATGTGCTTATTTACATGCTTCAATTCTTACTTTCCATTGTTTTGAAAAATAAATGCACCCTTATATCTTTCTTTGACATGAAGACACATATTTTAATTATAGGGCATAAGAATTCAGGGCTGATACATGCCTGCTTATAAATAACATGATGAGGATGAACTTGTAACTACTAGAGGACATTCTGCTACACCACAGGCTTCTGTTTTGTGAATTAATACTCACCAGAAACAGTTGGGGGCACCACGCCTTCCTTCACCTGGAGACTCACTTGAATTTGATCTTCACCTGAAACTGAATACAAAAGTCTACAACATGGGGGTGATAAAAAGATCATCTTAATGCTAATGATATTATTCACTTGTGAAAAAGATGGCTTAATGCAATATTCTTATCAACCTAATTAAATTTTCACAATAAAAAAGAATTCCTTGTTAATTTAACAATTGATTTCTAATATTTGGTTTTTGTTGCTTTTATTTAATAAATTTAATTGTAATGAGACTCTCTAAAATAACTGGCACATAAATAGGGAGGGAACCAGTTAGCCATATGTTTTTTGGAGGCCAATGGTGTCCAGGAGGCCATACCTCACATCCTGTTTCCTCTCTATCATTTCGTAGGCTCAGTTTTTAGAATTCTTGTGTTTTTCACCAGTGGAGTTCAGATCACCCATGAAATGTATTTTCGTTACCTTTATCCAAACAAATTGTCCTTTTAATGAAGGCCCTTCCCCATCCGCCTTTCTCCTCCCATCTTCCAAACCAACTGAGCACATTTAAAAGGCCTGGGGTTCATTAATTTTAAGTGTTCAATAAATTAGTGGAAATAATCAAAAGCCCTGATTCTTTCTGATAATGACAATTTGATGTCAGTATAAACCAGTAGATTAAGCTGGGAACATATGCTCCTTTGCCAAGAAAGGCTGCTATAATTAAATAGTGAATACATCTACAAGGTGCTCTCACGCCTGATTAATTAGTAATCAGGTGCATGAACTTCATTTTTCCAGTAACACCTTGTCTCTTATTGGTTAATTACCTTTCTGCCTTATCAGGTGTCATGGGAGTCAGCACCTCCCACCACTAAAGCTGGCCAAGGCTGTACCCTCAGAGACTTGGCCAAACTGCCCTCTGTTTTTGTTTCCCTAAAACTTTTCTTCCACCACAGATGGGATAGATCAAAACCATTCTTTCTAACTACAAAGCATACATTTCAAAACATTACAAAGAAAATAGCTTTCAAAGAGTTCCATGAGCAATCTCTCCAATTCTATCTCATATTGATCACTTTCGCATTTAATATTGTTTTCAAAATGGGTATGGGGACACATGACTTGTAAACCTAGCACTTGGGAGGCTGAAGCAGGAAGTTCTCCACGAGTTCAAGACCAGCCAGAACAACATAGTGAGACTTTGTCTCAAAAAAAAAAATACATATATATATATATATATATATATCCTTACACTTTCTCCTTCTACTATTACATCTCCAATCTCCAGACTAGGTACATGGCAACTTCCTCTTAATATATTCCACGTCTATCACCATTTCCAATACTACACATGGATCAATCTTTTATGCTAATACATATTTTACCCACTTTTCTAACTTAAAAAAAGTAATAATAATAATGCCACCAGTCAACCATCTCTTTTTTTCTTATAAGATCTAGCTCCACCACTTGTCTATATTGATCTATGTATTCTCTAAAGTTGAAAAGTACTTCAAATTCCATACTATGACAAGTACTTCAAATGCCATACTGTGACATTCAAGTTTGTTTTTAGTTCAGTAACTATTGAGTAATGTCTAATAAGGTAGGATTAAGGCACTATCGTTGTCTCCAAATGTTGTTGTGTTTTGTAGTACTGGGCATCAAACCTAGAACCTTGTATATGCCAAGAGCAGACACTACCACTAAGCCATAAACTCTACCTTCAAATTCTTGAGGGATCTTTCTCATGTATCTTATGGCCCTATGTATTGCTAGGAATGCATATACTTTATTCTCATACACCAGTTTAGAATCCTAAGTTTATGGGACTGTACTCTGAGCACCTAAGGTATAACTAACAATGTAACCAAAAAAGGAAAAGACAAATATAGTCACAATGGCATCAGAAAACATGCAGAATGCAGTAACAATAGAATGCTCTTCCACAGGCAAAAGAATTGAATATTGTCACAGAGACAAATTAGAAAATATGTCAAAAAACATTTGAAAAAAGACATTATTTCACCCAAAGGTGTTATAAAAGTCATTCTTTTAAAATGATTTCTAAGCCGGGCATGGTGGCTCACGCCTTTAATCCCAGCACTCGGGAGGCTGAGACAGGCGGATCATTGTGAGTTCAAGACCAGCCTGGGCTACAAAGTGAGCTCAAGGCCAGCCTGAATGGCATAGTGAGACCCTGTCTCAAAAACAGGGCTGAGGATCTAGCTCAGTGGTCTAAGCGCCTGCCCAGCAAGCGCAAGGTCGTGAGTTCAATCCCCAGTGCCGCAAAAAAAAAAAAAAATGATTTCTAAACAGCATAGATTTCAGTATGTTTGTGCCCTCTTCCTTAAGATGAAACTATTGACACAGTCAGCTGGGCATGGTGGCACATGCCTGTAATTCTAGCACTCAGGAGGCTGAGACAGGAGGATTTCCTCAAATTTGAGGCTAGCCTGGGTTACATAGTAAGCTCAAGGCTAGCCTAAAATACATAGTGAGACCGTCTCAAAAAACAAAACAGCAAGAACCAACATTGAGGTAAGGAAAGTGCTAACAGCCATACATCAAGTCTTTTTCAAAGGAACTCATCATTTTATAAGGATTCATTCAACCCCAAGTAAGTAAAATTATACCTATAAGAGGAATGGTTGGGGGAAAGGAATAGTGGCAATATTTTTCCCACTAGACAGAAGGAAAGTTTAATATGCAGGGAAACCAATCAATGTATCTCAAAGTCCTTGAACATAAAAGGATACCACAAGCATTCATGCATGGTAGTTATCATGGTGATGATTCTTCCAAAGACTGAAGACGACAACATACCTAACTGCTATCAGAGTTTGTTCTTGTTCTTTTGGTTCCTTCATTCCTTCCCCAAGCTCCGCTTTTGGAAAGCCATGCCTTCCAGGCTCAGCATCTGTCTATCGCTCTTTTCACTGCCCTGTCCAAATGACTTCAGCACTGAGCTGCCTTTGAGGTTCTGCAGTCTCTGCACACGCACACATGGTCCTCACCTCCAGGAGGATCCCTTCCCCACACAGATATTGGAAGACTAAAATGTATATAGAAAATTTGTCGCTCATGTTATGAAAGTTAAATATGTGAATGTCGTTCAGAGGACAGAAGTAGTTTCAGTACCAGAGAAGGTAGAAAAGTTATCAAAAGTAGAAGAAATATCAGAGTCTAGTTTCTTGTATCACCACACTACACATTCCTGTGGGGCTAGTTCAGAACTTATGAGAATGGATCAAGAGACACAATCTCCCCAAACACAACTTCTAAGGTCATGAAAGACAATAAAGGGTGCGGGAGCCCAGCATCTTAGGATTGTATCCTGGAACAACTGAACCTCAATCACTTCATCTGAAAATGAGCAACACATGCTGTCTACCTCACAGGGTAGTTTGGGAGAAAAAGACGAGATTATTTATAGAACATAGTTAGCAGAGGGCCTGGCACATAGTGAGCAATAAATACTCACTATGATCAATACTGTTACTGATATTCATTATTCTAGGTGCCAGTTAATAAGGCTCAAGAAATATACTTTTACTCATTTTCTCTTTTTACAGCTGCACCTAATCATGATGAGTTGTAGTATTACAGAGTTGAAAGCAACTTGATGAAAACCGCAAAAGTTTGCTAAGTGTTTTGACTCTAAAAGTCTGTAAATGTAAAGTTTCATTTCCAATTTGAATAAATACAAAGAGGACTGAAAACCATTTAAAAATAAAGGTACTGACTTGGGAAGAACGTTACACAGACTATGATGTTGTACGTATGTTTTGTCAGTGCTCATAATTTCCGATTTTGTATTTGTGCTACGAGAATGGTTAACCCCCCTTGTTTATAAATGAAGCCTCCTTGTAATTGATCTTTTCCAGATTGTTCAAACTGGTCCTCAAAAAGAAGAAAAGTCATTGGGTCAGTTATTGCCAAGTTATTCTCATGAGTGCTTCTTCGTCTAAGCTTTCTAAAAATAATAGACTTGTAGGAGGGAGAGAGAAATGTGCTAAGAAATGAGCTCCTACACGCAGATCTAGCAGTTACTCGGCTATATGTGATGTGAGTGCCTACAGCATAAGGTGCTCTGGCTGGTGTGTTTTGTCCTCTCTAAGGTGGTAAGGAAAAGAAAAATGAATTCTGTCCCCAGTCAGATCTAATACTTTTTTAAAATTTTGGAGTAATAAGTGCCTATTCATTTAAAAAAAGAAAACCACATCGCAGTAACCACAGACTTCATCCCTGCCTCACTTTTGCATTTGCAGCCCACTCTCCTATTGCCATTTGAATTTATTCACGTATCAGAATGCACTGTTCAGTCTGCATGTATCTAATATGAGTCAGCTATGGACTACCAATGAAAGAACATAAAACAACAACTGTAGTCGATGTCTGCAAATTTTAGCCTATCTCACCCTGACTTGTGATTTCTCTTTCTGCCTCTAACTGCCCTAAACCCAGATACCAGCCTTGACTTCCTGAGCCAGGTGCTGGACTTGGTCCTGCCTCTCAACTTTCATCTTAGATTGCTATGTCTACTACTTTCACCCCTCTTCCCCATCTCCCTCGTGCACCTGCATAGTCCTACTCTGATTCTCCTCTCCTGCTCGGTGACCTTGACCTCATTCCCCAGAAGCTGATCTCTCTGGCTTAGTTACAGAAATCTTACTTGTCAACTGGGTCCTGGGTAACTTTCTTCACTTGACCACACTCCTGTCTAATTTCAACCTCACAGAAACAGCCATGAAAGTCACCTTGACCCTCACGACATATATTCTTTTAAAAGATTTTCATGTGAAAATCCTGTGAACACCTTAAAGTCTTCACCTTAAGGATGTGATTTTTTTAAGCATAAAAGAACTTGATAAAGACACCAATAGACATAACTACATTAGCCAGAGTCCTGAGAGTTAGTTCAATTAAACCTTCTTAATTAACTTAGAGAACAATAATAATTGTGATTGTGACTCAGAGAGATGTTTACCACACTGAGATGAAGGCATTTGTGGTATCCTGGGTACTCCTGCAGATTACAGAACCACATTCACCAGGGAGGGATCCGGAAACAAGCATTCTACCTGTTTGCCTATGAGGCAAATTTTCAAAACACTGATTTAAGAAATTGTGTAACTGCACTCATAACATGGTTTGTTTTCAGAAGCAGGTGTTCTTAGCAAGTGAAGACAGAGAACCTAGTGGAAAAGACTTGTATTCAAAATGGTTACCCTTTATGAGTTTAACTGATGCCATGCAGGCCACATTATATTTTGCCAGCTGTGAAATGTACAGTGATGATTTTATGGCATAAAGTTTATTTTAGTGACTATGGTTTTTAACGTATATTAGAAAAAAAACAACTAGTTTTATGGAGGGAGTTGCATAAGAAGTTAGGTTTTAAACATAAGACAGTGCAAAAATTGATTTAAGAAAATATTCTAAGTAAATAATTGTATAAGAGGTATAAAGTGTGACAAATAAATGAAAACAGTACTCAACTATCTGAAGTTTAGGAAACACAGCGGTAGCTGATAAGTATAGGGCTTTTGTACATAGAAGGAAAAAGAATTGGTTTATAAAGGGACGTATGTACACTTAGATTTAAAACAAATTGTATACTAAAAAACACATTGAACCTAGAGTCAGAAAAGCTGACTTTGAACACTGGTTATACCACCTATTACCTGTGTGAAATAAGGTTAGTCAGTTAGCATTGCTAACAGCTAGTTCTGTAGCTTGAGTGAGTTTTAAAAAGTCAGTTAATTCTGACTTCTGAGTCCTTTATTCCTCTCTTCCTTCCCTCCCTTCCTTTCCTCCTCCTTTACCTCTTTCCTTCTGTCCTCCCTCCCTTCCTTCTTTCCTTTCTTGTTTCCCTTCCTCCCTTCTTTTCCTTTCAGAGAAGACACTTCTAACCAAGAGGCAGAATCCCTTCTCACATGCCAAGTTCCTGTTCCATTATTTATATTTTTACTGAAAAGCTTAGTACATTTCCCTCAAGTCAATCCTCTACATTACTGGTAAAAGTCCTTAGGGATCTTTGGGGAATGAGTTTTCTATGAGAATGTAAATTAATTTATTAACTAGAACGTTATAGATTGCCTTAGAGGGCTTCAGCATGGGAATGGCTACAAAGTTACAAAAGATTATAATTCCATTCTGCTGGCAAAATCCTCCCAAGAGCTCTGGGGAACTGTTTGAGTCCTGTGTCCTCTTTAGATCCTAACAGGATTCCTTTTGAAGGAATTGCACAGGATCTTCCAGGCTCACTAATGAGTCTAGGTAACAGCCAGTGCCCCACTATATTGAGAATGGAAAACCTAGATGGTCAGCATGACCTCTGATTGAGACCCTAGCCTCAAACTCAGAAAAGTATCCTATTTTCAGGCTCTCCCAAGTTATCAGCACCTCTTCTGATCCATTTGTATGATGTGACTTGAGTTCGTCAAAGCAAATTGGCACAGAGAATCAAATCCATCTGCTGCTTGCTCTATCCACAACCCTGCTGCCCATGGAGACACCCGCCATGGCTCCTTAGCATACAATCTTTAGGAGGGAGATGTCTGGACAAATGCGCTGGCCAGCCTGCCAAGGCATGCTCTTTTCGGTAGGTTCAGAAGAAGGCAGTGCGGCAGGAGCCTCTGAGCCTTGTAGAGGGACCAGGTCTTCTCAGCTGCCACCCACACAATATCCCAGCTCAGCCGCATCGCAGTTGTGAGAATGGGGGCTGTGTGAATTCAGGAGGGCAACTGTGAATGGTGCAGCATCTGATATGAATTTATCACAGGCTGCTGGTTGGGCAGGGGAAAAGCAAGGGGAAGGGGCCCTGAGTATTTAATGTACCCTGACACAACCCAACAATTTGCCCCAAAGAGCCTTTTACCAATATAAAAGGATGGGGTCAAAAGTAAGTTGACCCCTGACAGAATGTACAATTATTAGAAGAGGGCTGTGTACGAGCAGCTGCTGGAACCCCACTGGCTCCACATCGGGCTTCCAAGAGTCAGAATATGAATAATCAACTCAAGATTGTTTTCTCCACCCATCTCCACCCCAACCACCTCCCCCAAACCTTCACCTCCTGTTTTGGGCAAGTCCTATTATGTTTCTACAGGAAGAAGCATAGCCTTCCCTAGCAGCTGCAATAATTGTGCTCCTATTGTGATGAAGACCTCCTCCTGGCCACCCCCCTACAAGTGGCCATTGTGAGTGGAGAGTCAGTGATTATACGCTTGGCCTGATGCTTTGGAGGACCCAGCTGCCTAAGTGCTGACACACAAGCATGCAGAAGGCCAGGGAGGGGGCTGGTGAAGGTGGAGGCGAGAGGTAGGGGAACCCACGTCTGTGAGAGGGGACTGTGACATGCCAGGCCTTTTGCATAAGTCAAGCCCAGAACAAATGGGGCTTTATCAGGCCCCAGTGATGAGGGGTCTCATCTCTCTTTGAAGTGGAGCTGAGCATGGGGCCTAGCAGCTTTCCCTCCCTTGGACCAAGCAAACATCCTTCTTTTGATATGCTACATGCTCATTATCTCTGCCCCATTTAATGATTTTTGATTGAAGGGTGGCGGCTGGGATGCTGAGAATCGTTCGAGAGGCTCCATGCAGCCAAGCCTGCAAGAAAGGCTTTCCTTGTGTCTGGCCCTAAATTTGGAATTTCTTAACAGTGTGCGCTTGTTCTTAGAGACAGATAAGGGCTGAGCGTGAAATTCTTAATTAAGCAATAAATAGAGAGTGGGGTGTCAGCAGATGTAGCCAGTAGCCATGGCAACGGGAATCACATGGGCAGGAGAGCTGAGACTAGATGGAGGCCTCGGGCCTGGGCCTGACTGACAGCTGAAGAATCCTACAAAGCTTGTAAACCAGATTAATTAGCTGACTAATTATTTCATAGCGCTAATGTAACTAAAAAATAAAAATAGTTCACCATGAACTGAAACGTCCCTGGAAAAAAACAGCAGGGAGACAGGCAGTGGGGAACCAGCTCCGTAAGGCAGAGATGGGACCTGCAAATGAGTCGAATTGCATGAACAGAAAAATGGGCTTGCTGAATTTGACGCCTGACTTGCAGACATAAACAAACACTTTTTCTGCAATCATACCCATTCCCAAGGTCAGTGTAGGAGTTCCAGTTGAGAGAGGCCACTCCTAAGAGTTTATCAAATATTGCTCCTGTTAGACCCTAACACAAAACACTGTGTAGCACACAACAGCTTCATTTGTGACTCCTGTAAGTAGCTCCTTGAGTGAAATTTTCAGTGGTTTTGGAAAGGCAACCCATACCAATCTGCTGATATCTTTTAAATGAGTGAAATTGTCTTATTCTATGGCTAACGATTTCTTAAATGGTATTACACTTCATTTATGGCAACAATTCACCTTGCAGTCATTTGATCATGGACCACAAGTATCTGTCAAAATCTAGTTTAGAAAAACAGAAGAAGACTTTCAGAAGTGTTATCACACATGTACTGAAATCAAGATACAAACATTGTTCATCTTCTGGGGAGAAGAAAAATTCCAGAGAAATATCCTATTGGAGAAATTTTTTAGTACAGTAACATGACACGCTGATCACACTTTAATACATGTGAGTATTTTGTACCACATTTCCAAGAGACAAGTAAATATTCTTAACCTCATTGTATAAATGAAACTATTGAGGCATGGAGCAATGATAATGCCTTGCCCTAGGTAAAGCAGCCAGCCAGCCTCTGATTAAAACCCTCAGCCCCAAGCACTGGCCATGAGCTTTCCAAAAACCCAGCACTCCATAAAGACATTTGCTGAACAAAGGCAAAACTTGCCTTGGTGGAAAAGAGTAATGCAAGGGTCAAAACATATATACGCAGTTTCTTTTTTCTTTGTCACTGGGGATCTCTGAGAAGTTTTCTTCCACAACCTTGTCTAGTAGACACCCCCACCCACTCATCCTTTTCAGTTAGCGATCAATGATTATTTAGCGGGCAGCACACTCTAGTGGAGAGATCCACAGTCAGGAGCTAGAATGCCTGGGTCCTTCTCTTTCCCATTCTCATCTGGGTCTAAGTTAGTCAGGCATCTTAAATCATAGGAAGCAGCCAACTGGAGGAAGTGTAGATAATTCTAATTTTTAAAAACTCTTCCTATCCTGAGGGATGTGGTAAGCTTGCAAACAAAAAAGATGGTCCACTTAGAAGTGGTCAAAAAGTGAATGAAACACTGCCAATTGTCAATGAAGCAGTGCTCTGAGTGAAACAGCAGCTGGAAGAAAGAGCAGCACACTCTAGAAAATATGGTACATAATTTTGTGCACCTGAAAGAAGTCAGCCCGTTATCCTGTAATACAACCAAACTTCTACATACACAGCTTTCACCATGTCTTGTCAACCCAGCATATGCCCAAACATGCTTAAGGTCTTCACCAATGATTGCTTCTTCTTAAATGTATTTTATGCAAATTACCCGAATTCTAATACTAGAAGTCACAGAGTGTGAAACATACAGTTAAGTGAAGGCAACAAACCAGTATGTCAAATAGAACTGAAATGCTATTTCTTGGTGCTTTGTTAAGGCTGCAGCTACAATAATTATCTGACACTCATTATGGCATTTGAGAATGCAGACAGATGTACAGAAAGCACAGTATCATAACCATCATCTTCCTATACATTTTGTGAACTTTACACAAAGGATATCCACAATTATGACTAAATCTACACAGTCCATTGTGGTTGCGTTGGGCCCCCATAGAAGAACAGATGATCCTCAGTTCCTCCCATCCTCATTTGCCTCTGGACCAGCCCAGAAATGGGAGTAGAAGTGGTCTAGTCACCCATCTGCTCCAACACTCAGAGGATAAAGGAGGCACCGTGGACCGTACAAGCCTCTGCTAGGAATCCCCCTCAAGGAAGAAGGGTCTCCAACCTCCAACCTTCAACTAACCTCTCTTACTTGCTGTTCATTTTCCAAATCTTATTTGAAGTTTGAGACATTAGATACTGTAATGCAATGAATCTTTTAAAATTAATACAAGCTTTCTACCTAGTAAAAATGCAAGTGAAATAGTCATCTCTAGCATATATATGCACATATACACTTACAAATGTATATTTGTACATCAACATAAATAAACATGGACACAGCTATCTACACAGAGGTGCATTTAAACCATAAATGCATATATTAATTTAATTAAGAATGCTATAAAAGGATACAATATCTGTGGCTGCATTGTTTGATGTCTTTCTTTGTATCCTAAATCTTCCTGTATGGTGTTTATCTTACATGGGTATTTGAATTGGTTTGCAGTTCACAAATAAAATCAATGAATGAGTCAGGTTTTTTCAGAGAGTAATTAAAATTAAAAAAAATTCTAGACTATATTACAAATGAATAGTCATAAAATTAATGGCCACTATTTGCTGTTACTTAATGGCTGTATTTGGCTCTGGTGGTAAACAGTCTCAACAATCTCTGTCCATCCTGAGTTTTCATAGTTTTATCTTATATTTGTGAATATGTCAAATTAGAAACAAAATGTGAATGGTACATTTCAGTGCAAGGAAAATATATGATATTCAATTGGTGAAAACTTTAAAAACATCAAGAAAGCACTTCTGTCTGGTAATATTAAAATTCATTAGTCCCAGGCCTCAACTGCAGGTCAAACCCAGTTGCCATATGGTCAGCACAAGGGCAAGAGACAAGGACCTCAGCATGATGTACCAGCCCTGCAAGTCCTGAGACCAAGTCTGAGTTGTGGCAGGGACTGGACCCTGCTATAATGATACAGTTCCCTGAATTTGGCAAGGCTCTATTTGGATTAACTTTTTAAAAAATTACCATTCCAGACAGTCCTCTTGTCTCTTCCTTACAGGACACTATAGAAAGTGATCTCACAGTGAGCTGATGTGATTGGTTCTAGAAGTGACCAGCACTGACATCACAATGGGAAAAGAATAAGAGACAGACTCCAGGAAGTCAAAAAAGGTGGACAATCCTGATACCAGCATTATGATTCTGTTAAACATGTAAACAAGGTAAGGAAATCCTTTTACCCTATGTTCCTCAAAGGAAAATTTCTGTAATCCTGACATAAAACAGACACAGCACACAAACAATCCTCAAATCAGCCCTTTGCCATCTCTCCTCCTAACCTCAGATTCCTTTCTAAGATCCCCTTCTCACTTTCCACATACACTTCAACCTCCTTATGTCTGTGGTCACATCAGTCATGCTGTCTTTACATATTCGCTTGTTTACTACAAACTCAGCACTGCCCTAAGGTGGATTAGAGGTCCTAATACATCAATGTGTATGAAGCATTGCTTTGGACTAGGTGTTCAGAACAACGGTTTTAAAGGTTATCCTTTATGTGATCCTCTATCCTTTGAGGTAGATTCTTTTAGCATCCCATTTTGCATAGGAGGGAGCTAAGACTTAAAAGAAAAGAAAGCCTATTTAATGTCCCCAACCTGTTAAGTCTTGGCACTGGGGTTTAAATCTACATGGTCTGATTTCAGAGCCCACTCACTTAATTACAACACAAGCTGTTTCTTTCAGTCCCTCACTTCACAGCACAATGCCCAAATCAAAAATAAATGGTGGCTCCTGATTTTTTGTCCTTAAAATGCACGCCTAGTTGGAAACTTACCCAGATAGGTGAGTTGCCTTGATTGGCTGTTGAAAAACCAGTCACAGGCTTGGTCTTGAGCAGGTAAGGGAAGAGACAGAAGAGACTGACCCACTCGACTCCCACATCTCATGAGGATATGAGGGGAAGGTGGCAAGTCTGTGTGCACCAGCAGGAGGTAATTTCCAGGAGAAAAGTTGTCGAATGTTGCTGAGTACTTCAAGTACAAGAGGGAAAAAACAAACATAATAATGCTCTTTCAGTGAGGAATCCCCCACCTCCACCAAAGAGCTAAAGAACACAGGTGAAGTAGTTCAGAAATAGGATAGTACAGAAATAAACTACTTTTCTGGTAGGAAATTAGCCTACCTACATCTATTTAATAATAAGTTTGTAGCTAGAGTTACTAAATCATCGAATGTGCAAGCTGAAAGAAACCATGAAGTTTTCTTGTTTATCAACCTTAATTAACAAAGAAGAAAACAAAGGCTCAGACTAGTGAACTGACTTGTCTCAGGTCAGACAGCTAGAAGAGGTTGGGTGGGGCCTAGAACTCCTTCCTAACTTTCCCCACAGCTTGGAGAGGTCCTCACTGATGGGAGCATCTTGCATTTGTGCCATTCATAGCTCCCACTGCTGGAGCATCTGCTGCTCCTATGGACTCACTGAACAGCTGAGGAAACTGAGGAAGGCAGGGGTTCGGTAGCTTTCCTCATATCAAACAGCAGGAGAGTGCTGAGCTAGGACATATACCCACGGTGCCCACCTCAGAGTCACATCCTACTCCCTACACTTTGTGAAAACTCCCATGATAGTCTCACAGGAACTGCAGAAGAGAAAACAGAGGCGTATGTCCTTTCTGAGAGCCATGTGAAAAGATCAGAGCTTCTTCCCCGGATTCCCTATAACTATAGTACACCCAGGCAGCTTCCTTCTCCCTAAGATGTGCTCTC
>RJWT010002188.1:22079-42384 GCA_004365215.1 Cuniculus paca
GTGAATGGGACACGCCAATGAATGGAATTCTGGAGTTACCTGCAAAGATCTGTTGATACAAGGATTCACAAATCGCAGTGAGTAAGTCTCTTGATCCAAGAGCACAGCCATCCAGCCATAAGAGTTAGACAAGGTGTCATGGACATAATTGACAGTGGTTGTCTTATTTCTACTGTCAGTGATGGTTATGTCACAAGAAACATCAGGAGCATTAGTTCTAGAGTGATTTAAAAAGAAAAACATGGGGTCCCAAGGTTATTTGTTCATTCAAAGCCTAATGCATTCCTGTTTCATTAGTTGTAGTCACTTGTTCTTCCTTGCAAAATCTTAGGTCCTTTGTCTGTATGTCTATAGTGGGATTAGCAATCACCATGTGGGTTAAAACAGCCCAAGGGGAGGTTGACATTGGATTCCTTGCATATAACACTGGCTGGTGGACTGAAGGTAGAATATTCAGATCTGAAGACACTGAAAATATCATCTTAGTTGACATAGACAATTAATTTAACAAAGAAATGTATATGATCAAAATTTTGTCACAAACCAAGTTGATCATCAGCAGAAAACATGCTATTTTTAGTAATTAGATATGCATATAGTGTTTTGGTTACTTTTCTCTTGTTGCTGAGACAAATACCCAACACCCAAAGTGAAGCAAGGAAAGGTTTATTTAGCTCACAGTTTCTGGGGATTTCAGTCCATAATCAGCTGACTCCAAGGCAAGGTGGCATGGCACTGGGCCAACACTTCAAGGCAGCAGCCAGAGCAAAAGGGGGCAGCCGTTCATGGCGGCTGCAAGTGGCAAGAGCAAACCTCGCCAAAAAGAGAAAAACGCCCCCATTCCGACCTTACATTGTATGTCGGTTCCACCCCTGGGCGGGTGCAGAACTCACACCGTCAATCCCAGTGCTAGACAAGGAGTCAACCACAAATGCTAGATTCAGCCGCTTCCATGACTACATGAGGCTTGGGGGGGCGATCTATATACAAACCGTAACATATAGGAAGCAATGACAGATGCCCAGGACCTAACATGCTTAGACTCTTAGCTACCCTACTCCAAGAGCCCAACAGGCATGACCACAGTAGTCCTCTCTATTCTAGGGTAGAATGCAGCAGTGAGCTGACTCCTGTCCTGTGGGCTGTCTAATGGCCCATGCTCACTGCTACCATAGCATTCCTGTTTCCTGGGGTTTGTGGTTTTAAAAATAGACTGGGATCCTTAAGTTGGAGGTATTTTCTCCTACCTCTCAAGTATCCCTGCACCAGCCCAGGTCCCTACACACAGAGGCACTCAGCTCATGTTTGTATGAATGAAGCATGAATAAAGAGATATTCCAAAAGCACCCAGTGCCATCTTCCTAATTTATATAAAGGGTTTCAAGAACTACATTTTAACAAATTGAAGCAGTATACGGAAGAAGTAATATGTATTTGTAAATGTCATAAAGTAGAACAGGAAACATAGGCTCCAAGATTCCACAAATTGTCCTCCCCATCTCAGAAAGTGATTTCAAAGACTTCATTAAAACAGAGATTTAATCACACGCTAAAACTCTAACAAAGAGTCAAAGCGGACCTAAAAAATAAAGGAAAAGTTTAGAAAACTCAAAAGATTATGATTGTCTTTCTCCGTTCAGTTTAGTTTTCAAGAGAATCTTTAACTGTGGCATTTTGCTGCAGGCAGATAAATAAATTCTCAAAGTAGAGGGAGATGAGAAGAAGAAGTGGGACATGAGTGTATCTAAAGCCAATTTCTAATCTAGTGGCAGATTATGAGAAGGAATAAAGATGTTTCCAGACAGGTTCTCCCTGTGTTGCCCAGGGTGGCTTTGAGCACCTGGGATTAAACTGTTCTTCTGCCTCAGCCTACTGTGCAGCTGGCACTGCAGGGCTGAGTCACCATGCCCAGCTAACAAAGGAAACTCAGAATTCTAAATACTTTGTCAAGTTAGCATGGATATAAACTGGAAATGAAGATCTGTACACGCTAGTGTGTGCGAACATAGACAAATCACCAACTCTGTGTAAGATTTGATTTTTCTTTCTTCTACTGCTCTTCTCTTCTCTTTCTTTCTTTCTTTCTTTCTTTCTTTCTTTCTTTCTTTCTTTCTTTCTTCTCTCTCTTTCTTCTCTTTCTACATATAGTACTGGAGATTGAACCTAGGGATTTCACACTGAGCTACATTCCCAGTGCCTTTTTGAATTTTATTTTGAGACAGGGTCTCACTAAGTTGCTAAGTTGCCTAGACTAAGCTGAAACTGGTGATGTGCCTGCCTTAGCCTCCCAAGATGTGAGGATTTCAGGCGTGGATCACCACAGACTTTTGGTTTCCTTTCTTTTAAAATGAACACAATGATAGCTCATGTAGCAACAGTGAAACTTTGAGAGATCATTCACATGAAGCAGTCAGCAGCCATCACCACGCCCAACGTCACCTACCTCTAGATCACTTAAAAAAGTACCTAAGATGCGCCCGATTTGCCATTCCTTACTACTTGTTTGAATACCTAGAGGTTTAGCCATGATATTTGGTCATTTTAAAACATATCAAAAAGTTTTCATGTCACAGAGTACTGACCCTGGCAATATAGCACTTCTAGTGAGATTAATGTGTTTGTTTCATCTGTTAATAAAATAAAGAAATGAAAATATTTGGGACATTTGGAAGTAAAAGTACTATCATGTAGCCTTAATTGAACCTTTAGAAATCTTGGAGATAAAAATTTCTTGCTGGGCTTGAGATGGTTAGAGTTTATCTCCTCCATTTTCATCAGGGTTTAATTTGGAACTACTGTATATTTCTTAATTCATATTCCAAGAATCATAGTAGATGCTAAGGTCATCATTCTAATTTCCAATTCATTCCATGATTTCCCTCTATGCCATTTCATCCTGTCTCTAATCCTACTGACAGGTATTCACATCCTCACCATCCTATTTATATAATTTATTTTAAAATTATAATTTTTAGAATGCCTTTAGAGTGCTAGATTTTCTTTCTACATTCCTAGCTATTTGTATTTAATCATCCTGTCTCTTTCCCTGTTTAAAACAATGATTCCCAAGAGACTATCTAGCACTATTTTCCCAACTACTATATTTAACAACAACAACAAAAAATAAACTGGGAAATAAACGTAAAACAGACGTAGTGAAAAGAGATAAATTGGAACTAAGAAATACTTAAGAGGTAGAAAAGTTTACTGCTGTAGGCATCTTGATCAGTATTTAGGGTGGGACACTCCACAGTCCAAAGAATGATACTATATGTTTCGGATTATGTAAGAGTCTCCTTACCTCATCCACAGTGACATATGGGCTCAAATAGTGAATCAGAAGACCTTGACCCAGGAGAGACTAATTGATCATTCAGAATTTCCAGTTAGTGATTTACACAAAGAAATGAAGTGGCCTTTCATATCATATGAGTATTCGTCAAGTGAATAAATAAATGATACATGTGCTACAACACTCCAACTGGCTATATTTCTTTGCAGCAGAAAGGACTACTCAGAAAACCATGTGTCAGATTTCCTGTAAACTTATTAATAAAGGAGATAAGCACTTGATCATAAGTTATCAGAGTTTGATACAGTTAACTCCATATCTATAGAGTATTTGCCAAGGTGTAAACATCTAGTAGACACAAAACCTCTTTGGGGCATGTACAAACTATATGCTCTAGTAGTGGGTCCTGGTTTAGGAAATGCTAAGATTTCCGTAGGAATTCATATTTCTTCTATCCTAATAAAATGTTCTCAATTAAATCTCTTTGGAAAAGTTTTTCTTTTTTTTTATATATCCGATGATATACTTTAACTGGTCCCCTGCTCCCTGAAGGCAGCCCTGCTCTGCTGCCTCAGTGTTTCAGAAGTTCAGCATCAGTGGCTTTGGGTATCATTTTGCCTTCCAACATCCTGCAGACTGTGGTCCTTTGGATAGTTTGCATGGAGTTGCGACTGTCCAGGGTGTTGTTGAGATTGAAGTCTTCTCTGTCATTTAGCAGGTGGAAGCACGTGGGAGCAGGTGGTGATCTCCAACTCCAGTTAAACTTGATGATCAATGGGCCCTTATTCTTCTGGGCCTGGTGCTGCCCCTTGCCCAGCCAGTTCTGACTCCAGGTGCAGAAGGACCTGTTGAGTTACTCTGTCTGCATGGTGTAGCAGGTCTCATTTTGAAAGACATATTTTCCACACCATTTCCACAGTTTCTGAAGGCCCTTACAAGCATGCCCCTTTCTTTGAATACTATCACACCACTAAATGGTATCATTAACGAAGTTGTACTTGTCTCTGGGATCTTTGCACCATCCTTCTGATGTTCTTCTCCTTCCAAATGGCACTCAGCCTCTTAGTCAACCAGAGACCTGTTACAGCAATTTTGATCCTAAATTACCCTTTCTCTCTTCTCTTCATGCCTGGCCCACTCTCCCAGAGGCCTGATCCCATCAAGCCACCCTCATCCTTTTCAACCAAGTTTTGTTCAGGATTCAATTTCCTAGGTAATCATGTGCAGCACCAGCTTTCTAGAGTGCAAGTCAAGAAGGAAGTTTCCAAACATACCTTCATCACAGCTGGTGGTAGAAAAGACCACATGGTGCCCTCTAAAAAGCAAATCAAAATGGAAAAGGCCCACATCCCAGCAGGCAAGATGCCTTGCATTGACCATTTCTAGGGGCCAAAACTTCAAAATCAGATCAGATCCTAGCCTTCTAGGCCAAATGCCAACATTGATAGTGGTGGGCTCCTCTGAAAAGCACCAAAAGAGCATCATGAGTCAAAGAACACCATGAAGAGAATTCACCAACCATAATTACTACAATTTTCACTTGCCCTAAATAGCCACCAATTTCCCTGTGCCCTAAATAGCCACCAATCTCCCTCTCTTTACTGTTAATGAAGCAAAGGAGCACAAAAGTATTTCTAATTTGGAGGAGCCAAGGGAGTCTGCATGGGCCATTAGCAGCAGAAAGCTTCATTACTAGGGGAAGAAGCCTCTCCCTGAACTTCTCATGGCTTTATGTGCAAGAAATCAGGAGGCAACCAGTCCATTTTAAAAGTTAACCCTTCCTTCTGCATCAGCAACAGCTTCTATGTGCAATCAAACAGACAAAAGGACTGTAAGCCTTGTGTGTTGTCTTCACTTTTCTCAGGAGTTTCTCTCGGAGTTTGTTCTTTTTGTGTCAATAACAGAATCTCTTTAATTAACGTGTATGTTCCATTAAAATATAACACTAGCTTTTGATAGAACATCCCAACCAAAGTACCAACTGAGTACAGTAGCTGCTTAAACAGTTATGTAATTTAGTGTCCATGTACTGTGCAGAACTGTTGAGTGTATACCGCCCACAAAGGATTGTTAGGTAATCTGCAATACCAATGAAAACAAATATTAACTCCCTGGTTTCTTCTTACCATTAGCTTACTTTTCCTGAGGGTCCATATCCCTGTGTATTAACAAAAACACTGCACTGAGCTCTAAATGCTCCTGATTCTGAACAATTGGGAAATAAGCCTTATATAATTACAAATCTCCTAAGCAAGACACATCATAAGAGCTAGCTTCAGACAGGGCTGGCTGCAAGCAACTTCTGGATATTTGTGCTTGCTGCTGTCAGTCTCATCTCTGAATAAAAAGGACAAAGTTGAAATTTTGGGCATAGCCAACAAAATCCTGGCATAGAAGCCTTTGAAAATGCAATGAGCTCAATCCCTGTCATTATCCTGTCTGCTGTTCTGCCACCATCCAGGAAAACACAATGCCCATCAGTTTTCTGTATTTAACCTAATTGACTCAGTATTTTTCTGAGTAAGATAGAAAACCTAAGGTAGCAAGGAAATAAACCGCAACATAAGTAGTCTTCTGAAGTTTTAATAATCCTTAAAATACCACACAAACTAGAACTGGTAGGCAGAGTCAGATTATATGATGACTAGTGCTGTGTTTCTGGTGGGAGTGTCTGACTATCTGTCCTCTATGACCTTTCAGAAGGGTAATTCTACCTTCATTTAGAGTTGACTAACACAGTGATTTACTGTAGAGGGCCCAAGAATCAACCTGGAAACTCCTCTACAGCAGCATCTACTGTTTTGCAACAGACATATGTGTTGCCCTGTTAGGATCTGACTGGTTCACCTTGTCTTATCTAAGGGAAAACAATAGCTTCCTACTGTCCAGCTTGAGGCAGCCTTTCAGCACTGTAGCATTGCTCCACACCACCTGCTGAGTTCAGCTACAAAGAGTACCTCAGAACAGGACAGTATCGCCACTGCAGCTGGCCATCCAGATGGTAGGCAACTACTTTTCAGGGACACTGAAAATCAGTTGTAGGCATCAGGTGGAAAGGTGGACTAAGAGGCCTGGTTTCCCTTTTCCATAGATACCCCTGGTGCTGGGGCAGAGCTAACTGACAGCTCACCAGAACCTGTCTTCAGCCTCTCTTCATTCTCAGTATCATGTTCGAATAGGTTGCTTAACAATATATTCATCACAAATCTATGCAAATGCTGTAAACTAGGGTTTTTTATTCTGGAATGCTAGTTGTCAAACATTTACTGACATAACACTGTACTCTTTATAATTCATGCAATTAATAATCTTGTAATACTGTTAATAATAGTCTTTAATTTGGGTCCCATTATGATTTTTTAGACCAGTTCATATTTTCTTTCTGCAATCTTTGCCACTGAGAAAGGATGATCTATTTTGAATTTTTCTGTCTCAGAGTTCTTTTTTTTTTTTTTCCTTTTTTTAGGAACTGAAAACATACCATTAGTAATGCTATACCTTTTTATCCCTAGGAAGGAGAGTTAGGTGACTATTAGACAAGAAGCTAGGCCAGAATTTCCATTTGAACTCTTCTTTACTTTTGCATTCACAGAGGCAGGGGGTGCCTTATGCTTTGAACACTGACACATTAAGAGCAGTTACGTAGGTAAAAACTGAACGCAAGCACTACAGGAGAGGATATTAAGCAAGGTCTAAGAATCAAGGTGATCAACAAGAACATTAACCTGTTCTTTTCTAGAAGTAGGAAGAAAGAAACAGCAACTATGTGGCACACTGACTCAAAGTCTGGGTCCTGAAGATTCCAGATTCTATGACAACCTGGGAAATTTTGCTGGGTTGCCATGATGTCATATGATTATTGGAAATTATTTCCCTGTTTTGAAGAATTGGATTAAGTTCCATTTGAGCAAATTTAATTCCTTTGCCAGACCTTTGTTTCTCAGAAACTTAAAACCTATAATATTTTATTAAATTAGTAATATATGTATATCCTGTTTATAAATAACAAATGGAAAATAATGATTTTTTAAGGCAGCATTTACTGAGCACTTACTATGCACCCAGCAATGATCTGGTGAGATATCCATTTTATTGATGTGAGAACTGAAGCAAAAAAAGGTGAAATATGGCAGGCATTTAGCTCAGAGGTTCAAGCGCTTGCCTGGTAAGCACAAGGTTGTGAGTTCGAACCCCGGTACAAAAAAAAAAGGGGGGGTGAGATAATTTGTCCAAAGCGATATGCATAAGAAGCAGAGGAACCATGACCTGTACCCATAAATGATTTGGAACACTTCTATTTTTCAAGATTTTGAAAAATAATTGCAAACATAATGTATATGTCCTCACTATATTTTTTGTACAACCCACAAAAACTCAGAAGGATTGGTTAACCAACCTACAGCATGCTGCAAGATTCTCATTTCCTCCACATTCAATGAGGTCAATAATTGAAGGCAAAATTAAGGTCTGATTTGCAGATTTTGAAGTAAACCTATGACAACCGAAAAAGATACCGAATGCTCTAAAGCACAAACAATACTTCTCAGATGAAAATCATGAGACTGAGTTCCCATTCTCACCATAATAATTTCACCAAGCAAGAAAACAATTGCAAATTTAAGCAACCTACTGATTGAGTAGTGCTGGAGTGAGGATTCAGTGCAGAAGGAATCTGCAGTTAAAATAAATTCTTTGATTAGCTAATAATTCCAGAAAACCAAAATCCCCAAAGATATTATGAAAGGATATGAAGTGTTAAATGCTTCTAGGAATTTTAGAAATAAAACTGGAGATAGCATTTTAATCCAAGTTTTCTGCACAAGAATTGAATGTCACTGACTCCTCATGAGCATATCTTAAGAGAAATGGACTGTGATGACAATGAAGGAAGGTTCTGGGAGAGTCCATAATTTCTTATTTATATTAACCTATACACTAATTTTGAGTAACTATGTGTTCTATGTGATATTGACACCATAAGACAAGCCACTATTCTCACTCTGCTTACCAACATAAAAACATTATTCAAATGTTTTATATTACCTTTTCTTATTAGGTTTTTCATACAACGTCTGTATTTCCTAGAAATATGATGTATAGTTTATACTTACATACATTTTAATTTTGACTAGCCAAAATCAAGAAATCAGTAACCATTTATTTCTATAGTACTTGAAAGTATAAATTCTAATGATAGCTAAAGAGGTCTTTGGTGTAGTAAAGCAGGACAAACAGGAAGAAAAAACTGAGACTTATCAGTGAATGCTGACTGAAGTTGTAAAAATAACCCAGATTGCCAGGACAGTGTATGTGGCTTGAGAGGAAAAGAAAGAACTCTAGAACCTTAAAGAGTGCCAGCATTTAAAGGACAAAAAGGGGAGCTAATGAGAGACCTACAAGGTATCTATTGATAACATTATCTAATGTTTGAACTTTTAAAAACCTTATTACAATAGAAGATACATTGTCACTAATCTCCCTCAACTCAAACATTCTTACCATTTTCGGAAGCAGTTCTGGAAGTCCTCTCTAGGCACACTGTGCTGTTGTGGCTTTAGTTATGCTGTTGTGGCTCCCATAATGTCCTAAAATGACTCAAAATGTTTAGCTTTCAAGGGCATCCTGACTTTGAGAAAGAGCCAGAAGTTGCATGGTACCAGAACTGGTGAATAAGGTGAATGAGGACACACCACAATATTTTTATGATCCTGCCTTTACTTTGAATGACACGTAGTATCAGCATTTGCCAAGTTATCACACTTCATAAAGATATTCACAAAAGAGGACTTCTACAACTGCTTCCAGAACTGCTAAAGTGGCAAGAGTGACAGGGAAAGGGTGCTCCAAGCAAGGGGGAATATTGAGAGGGCAATTATTGACAATGTATCTTTTATTGTAACACATTTTTAAAATTTAAATATTCACTGTGTATTTTGATCACTTCTATTTCTATTCAGATTTTGGGAGGCATGGTCGTATTTGAGGACTCTAGGGTTACTTTTCTTAAAGGAGCTGCTGACTGCACATCATCATCTTTGCCTCTTTTAGAAGACTAAAGTTCCTAGGAGTTTGAAGGAAATAGTAGCTGTGAAAGAAGCACTGTCCAGAATACTGGGACTCCTGCAGAAAGCATGTTTTAGAACTGATAAGAGAGATAACAACATAAGCAGTACCCATGTTGTTATTTTAACAAAGCAAACTTGACTGCCTTATACATGGTAGGAGTTTGTTCTTCACTCAAAATTAAGTATTACAGCCACCTTCAAATATTCATGTGCTTCTGTCAACCCAGTTAGTAGAATTGAGCCATGGACACCACATATGTGGGTACCTGTCAGATTTAAACAAGACAGTGAGGTACAAGAAGGAAGGGTTTCTAATATCAAAATGGACCACGGGGGTCTAACAAGGAAGAGATCACACTCCAAGCACTTGGATTTTAGCACATGGAGCCAAAGGGTACTCTTGTTTCTATAGCTATATGAAGCCTCACTCCCTTCCCTCTGGGGACCTCTCGCCGAAGGAGGGAAACAGTTGAAAGCGAAGACGACCGGGCATTTATGCCATGTCGGATCTCCATCAACATGCAACCCCAAAAGATCATGATGTGGAGCTTTGTAAATCAGCTCTTAGGGTGCTTGCTCCAGGGCAAATAGCACAACAAATTAATCCTTTCTTCATGAAATGCAGTAAAGTTTGTATCTACACTGAATTCAAATTGCTCATTAGCTCTGACATGTTCCTAATGAGGTTATAATGCTCTGGGACAAAGATCAAGCCACTGTGCACAAATAGCGAGGGATAGAATCATAGAATGATAAAATTAGAAGGACCTCAGAGCAGAGCCACTCCAACTTTAGCATGAATCACCTGGAAATTCTGATTTAGGACATCCGAGGTCCAGCCTTAGACTCTGCATTTCTCAAGAGCTGTATGGCCGTGCTGAGGCCAGCAGTCCACGGACTGCCTGTGAATGGCAAGGCCTCAGAGTTCATCTAACCCAATGCCCTTATCCTAAAGCAAAGAACACAAGGGCCAAGAGACATAACTGGAAGCATATTGAGACCTTTCCAGGGCTAATCTGAGACAGTTGCATGTCTGTCCATAGACCTGCAAATAAACCTAAAAATTATAATTAGACAAACAGGAAATAGGGTGGCTAATTATCCTAGTTCTTATGGTACTAACAAGGTTTCTAGGCCATGGAGTTTTCCATTCTAAAACTGGAAATACCCGGAAAAACTAAGATGAATTTCTTCAACCACCAGGAGTTCTTTGAATCTACTTAGAATGCAGCATCAGGGTTACAGTCTTCCTGATATTGTCAGTCTCTGTTGAGATTATGATCTGCTGCCATGTCAGCCACCTACGTATCCTTCTTTGAAGATTTCAAGGCATGGACACTCAGAGAAGACTGAGACTCTTAGAGTCCTCTGCCACCACATTGACAAGGGCCTCTCCAGGAGACAGCCTAGGAAGACTTGAAGGCATAAAACAGGAATATAGCAAATTCATAAGAGGAATCGCCCAAGCATGCAATTTCCTTTTAACTGCACCTAGATTTCTATTTTCTTCATTTAAGAAAATTTCTATTTTCCTTATTTAAGAAAATGTATATAAGAAATAAATAGCTTTCATAAATCTCAGAACATTCATTAATATCATCTTTGTTAAAAGCCCTAAAATGCCATTGAAGTATCAGGCTATCCCCCTGAGAATGCAGAAAAAGTCATGTCCTCCACAACCAAAGTTAGAAATGAAAATATATCCCTCCATTATGGCTATTTTATTCGCTGAAATCGAGCCCATTAATATTAGAATTATAAACAATTCAGAAAGAAAAAATGAAAAATGTTTGGACTATTCGATGCTAGCAGTATATTGTTGAACCTTCCAAAGCAGAATAAGATATTGATTCAACATGCATTCAAAATACGGAATTAGTAGAATCTTGACCACAAAATTCTCCCTCTCTGTAGTTTACCTATTCAAATAAGATGCCAACATGATCTGATTGAATTAGTGACTTAATATTCATGGAGTTAAGACACTTAAGACAAAGGAAGGAAATAAGTGTGGCTAAATATATACAATGCATTTGAAATAGGTAAAAGAGAGAACCCTAGACACTCGGCAATCATTACCTGGAAATTAAAGAGGGCAGAAGCAATCCTATTATGCATTATAAACAGCCCAGCTGCTGACTTAATGGCAGTTTGAGTAGCATAACCACAGAGTCCTTGCTCCAATATTAATAGGAAAAGTATTGTACGAATCCAATAGTTCATGAAATTAACAAGGAAAATGAACTGGAGTGAAGCAACTTTGCAAGTAATAGGAGGCACCAACAATTGCTTCCCTGGAGCATACTGAGCACTTAAATAGAGCTTGAGGAGAGGCTATGTATATAAATGAGAATGGACATTATTGGAATTTTTTAATAATACTTTTAAATAAATTTCAAATTCTCTGTTGGTTGCAAATATTTTAAAGAATGAGCTATTGGCTCAAAATGTCAATAAGAGGTCACAGACTATAAGAGATCTGGTCGAGTGATATTGACAGTTGACATTTGAATCAGCCCCAAACTACCATGAACTCATGACTTCATAGTGGTCAGCAATTCCCATTTCACTTTTATAGAACTAAATACTTTAAATTATCAGAAAACAATCTCCTTCCTACAAGCCTTAATAGTCTGAATGATATACACATGCTTATTGCCAAGCTAAAATATCTAGTTAATTCCACTTACAAACCAATAGACATACGATGAAAGAGAACACCTTCCCCACAGACACTGCCTTGGACAATATGACTGAAGTTTGCATTGACTGAACAAGAAGCTGGAAGGGTTTCCATGGAAGCAAGAACATGACTTCTATCTTTCCCAGACAGAGATCCATCCAAGTCTTCTAAAATTGCCGCATGAGGAAATGGAAACGCTACTAAGTTTGGAGAGTTTGTAAATTTCAAAAGGTTGGTCTTCACAGTAAATCCACCTATAAGTTAGAAAACAGAAAGACAGTTAACCAAAGGTGGAGGACAACAATCACAAAGGCAACTAAATTCACTGAAGCCCTTTCAATACTTTAACTTGCAAGTTTATTCAGTATTATAATTCACCACTTATTCATACAAGAAAACCATACCGTGAGTGTTTACTGAAAGCCAGGTTGTACATGCCACAGATCCTGGGGGAACCAAGAACCACACTGGCCCAGCCATCATGTAGTCTGTGCTCTAAGGCAGTGATTTGTACCAGGGGTGGTTTTGCTTTTCAGGGAACATTTGGAACTATTAGGAATCACTTCTGGCTGTCACAAGTGGGAAGGTGTTGGCAGTGCTACTGTCAACTAGCAGGCAGAGTCCAGGGATTCTGCTAAACTTTCTACAACATTACCACTCTTCAATCAATCATTTGTGTAAATAGTAATAGTAACACCCTTTCCAAGTATTAGCTCTGGTGTACATTTCTCGACACCTTCTCTAACACCAACACCATGATTCTTTGGTACTGCTAGTTTGGTTTTTGCTGTTGGTGTTGTTGTTGTTGTTGTTTTGTTTTGTTTTGTTTTGTTTTTTGAAGATTGCTTTTTAAGGTAACTTTCAAGTATAAAATCTCATAGGTATAGGTGTTATTGATGTGATTAGTCTCATCATTGATGAATGAAAGATAAAAGATGGAAAGACTAGTGTATCACCTCTTGTGTTTAGTATTAGTAAACAAATGCTCTCAGTTTAAGTTTTCCATGAGACCAGAGGTTGTCACACTCAGTACTGTTGGTATGTTGTTTCAGGCAGTTTTTTCTTGTATAGACAGCCCTGTTCATTTTAGGAAGTTTAACAATACCGCTGAGCTCTACCTGCTAGTTGACATCAGTACATGCAGGGACTTAAATCTTACATGAAAGACTCCCAATTCTACCTCTTGCAAGTTGTATGGCTCACCTAACAGCCACAGCTACCTACCTCCTGTATGTTTCAGTCATGCTACACTTCATGATTCCCCAAGCACATGTTGCTCTTCTGAACCTCTGTTTCTGGCATATGCTATTTCTAATACAGTTAAACTCTCCCCTGTCTCTTTCTGCTTACAAACTTCTGTTTACCTCTCGAATCTCTGCTCAAGAGGCACCTCTATGAAATTTGACCTCACTCCTCCGTAGTCCCTTCACTGGCCACGGGCAGTTCTCTAGTGCTGTTCTCATCACTCTCTATCTCAGGGATGGTCTTAGACATTTACTTTTGTACTTAAGACAGGAACTGTGTACCTTTCATCATTGTACTTCCTGGTTCCTTAAGTAGAGCCTAACACAAAGAGTTTTTAAGCAAATGAAGGGACGGTTTGGCCAAGGTGATCCAGTAAGAAGGGATTAGTGCTCACAATGAACAATGTGGGTTTTTTCAGTGTTTTATGAATGATATGAAATAGTAAGCTATTAAAGAATTGAAGAAATATAATTTGCCATAAGGCCTTTTTTTACTCCTATTACTATTTTTACAATCTTAAACTCAGATGTGAACCCAGATGAAAACAGTCTTTGGCTTTGCCTACTTGGGGAAAGAGTGGAAACTTGCTGACTATTCATTTAATTAAAAAAACAAACAATTATCTAAATTGGTGATTCAAACCACAAGAGCATATTTACTTGAATTACTGGGTTTGGCTTCTTCGAGTGATCGGATCAACTAGATTGCTCTCTGCCTCTTTTTTACCTTGGCCTGTGAGTCCTCTGAGGTATTGCTCACCACCTCTGAGATGTGTTTAACAACTAAACAAGAATTCCTATGGTTCTCTTTGTGCATATATTAAGCCCTATAGAGCTGAAAATAGTAAATACTGGAACTCTGGAACCTTCAGAAGGGATTTATTCAAGTCAGTTTGTGTCCAAGTGTCCATCCATTCAACTCCATTTACCCATTTTATCACCGAACTGCCTATTTGGCAGTAGTTGTCTGTTGCTTTCAAGTAATAAAATAATAACAAGGGAGATGTGAGCTCTGCTTTTATGAAGTTCAGAGCTTAACGAGACATAGAAACACAGTGACAGAATGTAGTGGCCACCGGGACAAGCACAGGACAGGAGCTATAGAAACTACACTGAGAATATTTGCTTCCGCTAGGATTTGTTTAGGAAGTCCGAACAATCACTTCTTAACTATAACCTCGTAACTGAAAGAAATATTGGCTCACAAAGAATGGATCATACTCATTTGAATATTGGCCTTATTTACCATCTGTCCTGTCTATTCAAACTTACCCTGTCCTCGGGAACAGCTGGAACAGGTTCTGATGGCCACACAGTCAGTGACATCAAAATTAACAAAGGTTGTGTTAGAAATCATCAGTTCCCATCTTTTGGGAGTCTTAATTCCAGCTGACATACATAATCTTTCCTGTGACTTTTTTTTAAACAGAATAAAAAACAGTAAGAGTTATCCACTTGAAATATAGTTCATAATGTACAAGTAAAAGTAAAAGAATAAAAAAACCAACACACTAAACCTATGCATGACAAAAGTCTTATAATCAGAATATTTAAAAAATTCTACATATCTTCATAGTAAAAGAACAGACAACTCAATTAAATACAAAAGCAGTAAAAAAAAAAATTGAAAAACATGTCCCTGAAGAAAGTACATGGATGGCAAGCAAACACATGAAAAAATGTTTAACACGGTATGCATTAGAGAATGCATACTAAGATCACAATAATATAACACTATTCACCTATTAGAAAGCTAAATAAAAAATAACAATGATAGAAAATACAGATGAGGATGAGGAACAACTAAAATTCATACTCTGCTGATAGAATGCAAAATGGGACAGCCACTGTGGAAAACAATTTGGCAGTTTCTTACAAAGTTCTATATACTCTTCTCGAATGACCAGCAATGTAACCCCCAGGTATTTGCCATAGAGAAATGAAAACATACATTCATTTAAAAAATCTTACATGAATGGTTGTAATAATCACATTTGTAATCACCAAATCTGAATACCTCAAATACCCGTCAACGAGCGAATGCATAAACAATGTTACGTCTGTATAGTAGACTACTACTCAGAAACAACAGAAATAAAATACACATGTGCAACAAGTGGGATGAATTTCCAAACACATTTGGGAGTGAAAAAAGCCATTCCCATACCGCATGGCTCCATTTATGTAACTGTTGAAAAGGCAAAACTAGGGAGACAGGGAGCAGATTCATGATGGCCTAGAGGTGGAAGTGACCAAAGGAGGTGGCCACAAGCTCAAGGAGAATTGGGGTTGATGCCATCGTTCTTTTTCTTTTTTTATTGGTACACATTTGCAGTACATAATGATTGCATCTACAGTAGGGTTCATATAAATAACACATCTCAACTCTCTTTCCCTTTCTTTCCATCCTCCTTTCATTTTTCCAACATCAGATTCATTTATTTATCTTATAAGACCTTATAAAATTAATTACATAAATGCAGGTTCAAAATCAGACTAATAGGCCAAAGAATGTGTAAAATATGTAAGATAATTGTACTAAGTCAAGGTACACTTTTAGATACATTGTCCATGCTGAATTCTGAATTATATCTTTTTCTCTGTCTCTGTCTCTGACTCTGTCTCTGTCTCTGTCTCTGTCTCTCTTTTTTCTCTCTCACTTTTTTCCAATTATTTTTCTTTTATATATTGACATATATTGAGATTTTTCATAGAAGAGAAACCATGGAATATTTAAGCTTGTGTGTTAGAGTTACTTCCCTTACACATGCCCCCAAGGAGCATCCATTGTCCTATAAATTACTCAAATTTATCCTTTTTTATGGAAGAGTAACACTCCATTGTGTATAAATGCAACATTTTCTTTTTTTCATTCATCAGTTGATATACATATAGGCTGTTTCCAACATTTAGCTATTACAAATTGTGCTGCTGTGAATGTGGGTATGCACACATCACTGTGGTAAGAGGTCTTTAACTCTTTGGGGAAATTATCTAGATGGGGAATAATTGGGTCCAATGGAATTTCTATTTTTAGATTTTTGAGGAATTTCCATACTGATTTCCATAGTGATCATATCAGTTTACATTTTCAACTGTGGAGAAGGGTTCCTTTCTCCCCACAACCTCACCAGTATCTGTTATTGGTTTATTTGTTGATGGCAGCCATTCTTTCTGGAGTGAAACGGACTCTTGTTTTCTTTTAATTTGGAGTTTTCAAATGACCAGTGATGTTGAACAATTTTTCATGCATTTATTGGGTATTTGTATTTCTTTGTCTAAGAAGTAGCTATTCATTTCATATGTCCATTTCTTAATTCAGTCTTTAAATTTTGGAGGTCTAATTTTTTTAGTTGTTTATATGTTCTAGATATTAGTCTCTTATCAGCAGAGGAGTAGGGGCCAAAATTTTTTTCCCATTCTGCAGGTTGTCTGTTCACTCTATTTGTGGTTTCCTTTGCTGTACAGAAGCTTTTTAATTTGACGTGATCCCATTTGTTGATTCTCATAATTATTTCTTGTGTAAGTAGGGTTTTGTTCAGTAATTGTTCTGCATTGTAATAGTGGCGGTGGTGGTGTTGGTTGTGGTGGTTACATAAATTTACACATGTTAAAATTTCAAAAATGGAACTTTGGAAAAGTCAGTTTTGCTATAGCTAGTCCAGAAAAAGAGAACTTTAATAATGTATCTAAAGGGAAACAAAAATTGTTATTTTAATACTTTCCACAAAATCTCAACAAATGCCATTAATTTAAGTTGTAAGTGCTTCACTGTTCCATTGTTAAAAGTAGTTCCTTATTTGAGCCTCCAACACAAAAAAAAGTGACTAAAGTGAAAACTAATTTAGAAATCAGAAGAAAACTGAAACATTAGGAAATTTAGAGAAATGAGTAGATTATGTCCATTGGAAAAAAACCTAAAAAAATTTTTAAAAAAGAAAAATAAAAATTCAGTAGAAAAATTGAGGAAATATCCTAAAATGTAGAAAAAAGATGGAAAATCAGAGTTAAAAAGATTAGGAAGGCAATTCAAGAGGTCCAATATCCAAATAACAATATTTCAAATAAAACAGAGAAAAATATAGAGGAGATAATTTTCAAATAAACAATCAAACAAAACTTCCCAGAAGGAAAAGATAAAATTTTCAGACTTAAAAGTCCCACCCCATACCTAACACAGTGGTTATCACCAACAGCCATGCCAAGGTGTATGGTATTGAAATTGCAAAACATGAGAGACAATGACTAGGATGAAAAGCACTTAGGATAAAATAAAAGTTTACATGTAAAACACCCAGAATTAAAGTATCTTGGAACTATTTGTCCTCAAGACTAGAAGCTAGAAAACAATAGAATATCATCTCCAAAATTTAAAACAAACAACTCCAACCTAGTATTCTGTAACCGATAACCTACCAGTAAGGAGGTTCCCATGTATGGCCCAAAATTTTACCTTTTTTCCCAGGAAGTTACTATGGGCTATGCTCTTCAAAAAATGAGAAATTGAACCAGAAGAAAACAAGACATGAGAAACAGGGAGGGGGGATTCTAATACTAGGAAGGAACGAAGGAAATCTCCAGCACGTTGGTACTGATAGATTCCAGGAAAATCCAGTGGAATACAATCTGCTCCTAATCTGCTGCATAAGTGTAAACCCCCTAGATTATTGCTTGCATTATACACTAAAGATGAAGAGATAACACATAACCACTAATTTTACAGCTCTGTGTATTTTCAACAGAGACAAACACTAAGAGACATACAGTAGAATGTTTATAAAAGAGAGCCAGCATATGTCTCTCAATAGTAACACAGTTATAAAAATCAGCAGTGCAGTCATAAAATTAAATACTATATAATGATTGGAATTTTAAATTGCTGCAAAAACACAAACATATGGGTGAATTTCATAGATTTAATATTGTGCCAAAGAAGCCAGGTGAAATAGAATGACATGTTCTATGAGTCCATTCATATGAAATTCAAAGAAAGAAAGAAAGAAAGAAAGAAAGAAAGAAAGAAAGAAAGAAAAAGAAAGAAAGCAAGCAAGCAATTCTCTATGGATAGGAGCCTGAATAATTTCAGAGGGGATTTGGGGGAAAGGGATAGGACAGTCAAGGGCATGAAAAAGCCTCCAAGGAACTGGTAACTTTCTATGTATTCAGTCAAGTGGCATTATGATTTGGATCTAAAATATCCCCCCAAAGTCTCATACATTCAGCCAGGGCAGATGTGGAAAGTAATTGGATCATGGAGGCAGAGCTGAACGTACAACTGAAGATGGGGCCTGGTTGGAGGCAGGTCACTGGGGGTGTAATCTAGAAGGCTGTGTTCTTGTCCCCAACTCCTCCCTTCTGGGCCCTCTCTCTGCTTCCTGAAGGCTCAGGGTTGAGCACCTTCTCTCATTCATGCCCTTTTGCCATGCCCTTTTCACTTGGAGTCAGTCAACTGTGGAATGAATTCTCTGAAACTGAGCAAAAATGAAGTGCAGATGTCTGGCATTTTTTCCCAGCAATGGGAAGGTGACTAGTACATAAAGTTAAAGTGAATCTTTATCAACAGCAATCTAAATGATGCTTCTTCTTGGGCTGGAGACTTGAGGGTAGGGCTGGGAATCAGAAGGTGCTTAAGGGGCCTTCTGAGGAATTGATTAACATTCTACTTCTCCATCTGAATGGGATACACATGGTTGGTCTGCTTCATAAAGATACATTGAGCTCTCCCCTGTGATTTGTGCACTTTCTCCATAAATGCTGTATTTCCATAAAACGTTTACTTTAAAGATTAAGACAAATAGAGATAAAATGACATAGAAGATGAGAGGGTAAAGCACAGAGTTAAAGCAGAAGAAAGTATTTGAATTTTTCAGGGAAAGTTCAACAGTGCTCAAGTAATTTAGACTCCATTAAGACAAACAAGATTATTAAAAATTTAGAGCCAATAACTAAAATAATCATAGCAGAATGAATAACTTTCGAATGAGAAGCTATAAAAAGATACAAAGCAGTTTAACACAAACCAAAGAAACAATGCAAAAAGAAACAAAGAAAATGGGTTGCAAACACAAACCACAAAATAAGATGGTAGAAAAATTGCAAATATCATGTGAGACATCAGTGCGTGGATGATAATTGAAACTACAGGAGAAAATGAGATTTCTTCCAGAGAGAGCAAGTATACTGAGAAGAGAAAGGTTCTCTACAACAGAATTTAGAGAAATAAAAGGTTAACAGTTCTAAGTGGAAGAAGACAAATACCCATGTGAAACTGAAAAGTAATCATTAGAGAAAAAGGAGGAAGAAGAAAGTAGCCCTATCAGCACCTACTTGAGTAAGATATTTTTAAAGTAGCATCATCTGCTCAAGAGGCACATCAGTCCTACAGATACTTTAAAGTTAAAATTATCATAATTGAAATCCAAGTCCAGATATTTCTGGGTGTGAAAAGAGATGCCAATTAGAATCCATTATGACATAAAGGTAGTATTCTTACATATGAAGATACCACCGCATACCTACATAAACATGCTTAAAGGGAAAAAAATCCCTTCTAACGCATACCCATGTTTATAGTAATAGAATTCATAACAGCTAAATATTGGATGTAGCTTTTATGTATATCAACAGGTGAATGGATAAGGAAAATGTGGTATTTACAAACAGATGAGTACTGTTCTCCCATAAAGATAAACTTGAGTCATTTATAGGAAAATGGATGCACTTTGAGTACATTTTGTTAAGTGAAATAAATCAGACATGCAAGCTGAAGTATTACATGATTTCTCTCATATAAGAAACCCAAAATGTAAAAGAAGAGCAAAATAAGAGATGGGTAATAAGAAGTGGAGAGATAGCTCTTTCTTAAATGAAAAGGGAATCAAGAGATGGATAGAGGAGGAGGGGAAGAGAGGAACAGGGAATGAAAAAAGGAATCAAGATGTGTTATGTACATGTACCAACTACATAAGGAATATAAACATTATTGCTACTAACATGTTCTAATAAAATTTTATTAATAAAT
>RJWT010002189.1:0-10355 GCA_004365215.1 Cuniculus paca
CTAGGCAGATGTGGAGTTAAATGTGTATGAAGCTATTTGCTGTATATGCTATAGAGCTTTATTACAGGTTACCACAGATATGTCTATGTGTCATTCGGGTTCCCAGTGAGCTCTAGCATACAAGTGACAGATCCTAGAAGAAGGGATATAGAATATTTGGGGTGAAATGCGTCCCAGGAACAGAAAGCTCAGGAAAATTGTTTTTAACATATCTGCTCAAAATCTAATACTCAAGTACATATTTTTCCTAGTATTGTCCAGGTAGTTTCTAAGGCCACCTGGTTTCCTGATTTCTGCTTATTCAGCCTCAGTAAAGAATAAAATAACAGATTTCCATGAAATATTCTGTTATTTTTTAAAAAGATGGAACACAATATATTTAACACTTTGTGTAACCATGTAAATTTTCACTCAAATGAATTCAGCTAACCAGTTTTTCTGGAACCCCTGCTAGTTGTCAGACACTAGAGAGACTACAGAAAAAGATGCTGTGCCATCCATGAAGGAGATCACAACTTTAATTAAGTGAATTCCAGTTAAAGGAATGCATAGTAAAGTAGAAACAGGGTAAAAATGACTTTTTTGAATTCTGGTTAATTCTGGTAAAAGCTCATACTAAGGAGATTCTCAGGATCACTAGCCAGGGTGAAAGGCATCTCTTATCAATGGTTTCCATATGATTTGAGGGATTACAAAATCAGTGATAGCTTCAAACCTGGGGTTTGAATGTAGTAGATTACCCTAGCTTTTAAAACACTAAGTAGAATGTGTTCCCTACTCTCAGTCATTAAAATATTCATGCTAGTGTGCTGGGTAGGGGGAGTCAGTAGTATAGAGCTTGCCCAACATGTGTGAAGCTCTAGGTTTAACTATAAGCACCACTGGAAGGAAAGAAGGAAGGAAGGAAGAAAGGAAAAGTACAGGGAAGGAGGGAGGGAGGAGGGGAGGTTGGAGGGGAGAAAAGAAGGATGGGAGGGAGAAAGGAAGGGAAGGAGGGAGGAAGGAACAAGGAGGAAGGAAGGGAAAGAAAGAGAGAGAGAGAGAAACAAAGAGAGAAAGAAAAGAAAGTCTTATGGTTAGTACATTGTGTCAACTTGAACAGTTTAGAAGTTTAACTGAGAGACTCAGCAGGGAGCCAGGGTTCTTACTTTGTAAACATCCTCATCCTGTGCAAAAGGAGGGCAAGGAGATTTTGTGAGTGACTGCTACACCTGCCCTGGAGTGGGGGTGGCCTGTGTGCAATATAAGGGAGGAGAAGAGGTTTGTTTTTTGCCTTTGCTTTTTTGCTCTGATTGCTGCCTTGAAGTGCTGCCCCAGTGCATGCCACCCTGCCTTGGATCCAGCTGATTATGGACTGAAATCTCCAGAAACTGTAAGCTAAATAAACCTTTTCTTCCCTAATTTTGGGTGTCAGGTGTTTGTCTCAGCAATGAAGAAAAGTAACCAATACAGAAAGAAAGAGAGAAAGAGAGAAAGAGAGAGAAAGAGAGAAAGAGAGAAAGAGAAAGAGAAAGAGAGAAAGAGAAAGAAAAGATTCATGCTGGACATGTGAATAAATGGAAAAACATGCCATAATCGGTGTGTCCACATTGTCCCGTTACCCTTCTTCAGGGTTTGTGATAGTGTTTATCTCCAATTATTTTCAATTGAGTCTATGAATTGTTTTCAGCCACACATGGCAAATTGTCATTAATTCTCAATTAATATTTGAAGAATTTAGTGTTCTTAATCATACCTGCCATAACTATGCTATCTACTTCATTTTTTCCATGTGATACTGTCAAAATATCATCAGCGACATTTCAGTCTTTTGCACATAGTAGTTGTTTAGTGAAATATTTCAGTAAAAAATTTTTAGCAATGATTACTTTCAGCTGAATGTTCTGCAGCAATTGGCTTGACATTGGGACTGTTGGCTGTGAGGGTCAGCCATGACAGCTGCCCTTATGATCTTTAATTTAATCAGTACAGTGACTTTCTGGCAATCAGCACTTGAGTATGCCCTTATATATCCTCTTTCCTGAGACTGCCCATGACTGCAATGCTCTATTTCCTTTCTGGCCCACTGGCATGTCTGTCTCAATATCCATCTAGCTATATTGTGACTATAATTATTATTTACTTTTGACTCAGCTAATGGTGTTTGCAGCTTTTTCTCTTCCCTGCTCTGTGAAGAGTCACGCAGGTGGTGTTTAACACGAGTCCATGTAACAAGAAACAAATTGTTTCTGGGGAGTGCTGTTTACCTTCTTTATTTTCTGCTTTGTTAGTGCCACTGATCTTTCATTAGCAAGGGACAGTGAATTGCAAAGACAGCTAATCCTACACATGTACACATACACAGACAATAGAAAACACAACTAAATCATTTTGTCTTGAGGGAAAACAAAGAAATGAGAGATATTGTACTTTTGGGCTTATTGTTGCATCATTATTTGAATAAATTGTACTCTGAATAATTGATGGTCCAATTGCATAATAGAATTTTACATTTTTACCTACGAAGAGTTGAAGTGAAACTTGCAGTGTGTCACACAAGTGGAGAGATTGAATCCTAGAGCACTTTCATTGACTCAGAAAGATCATCTATTCCCATAGGGATAATATCTTGGAACAGCAGTTGAGTCCAAAACAAATCTTGGATTATGAAGATTAATAACTGTTAAACTTCCAAGACCAAGGTAGAAAAATATTAGAAATACAAAGACAATGATTAGACTCTCGGGAGAGATAGTTGCCTGTTCCCTATTGAAGTGCATACTTGCAACTCAATGCTGAACTAGATTCCCATTTAACAGTAAAATAGAAATTTCATCTATCCCAAACATCTTACTCCTGTAAAGAATAAGAAGAATATATTACCATACAAATGAAGAAGAACATGCGATGTTCTAGAATTAGGTGATCTGGAGAAGCCATCCCTTGATAGTGCTAAGACCAGTCAGCAGATATAAGACCTTGAATTACCCAGCAGTCTATACTCCAAGTCTCTGAACAATATATCCCATGAAGTGTGGGAATAAAAAAGTAAAATCTACCAAATAGTTTTACAGCCAAAAATTCAAAAGTCTGGTGTACAGAGGGGAAGAGATAATCATATCAAGATATTAACTTCTAGTAATGACAGTTCCTAATAGAAGTTAAAATAAAAATATTTTTGGTTTATTATAAGGAAAAGGTACTCCAAGTGAAAGCATTCTTCAGTAAAAAATGAGTTTTATGAAGTTGTGAACTCCTCATTACTATTAAATATAGTTCATTGATTTATTCAGTCATACATTTATGTAACAAATATTTTTGGGCTCCTACTTATGTGTCAGGGGATGTTAAACTAGAAGCATCAAAGATATGTTCAACTCCAAAAATGTATAAAACTTCTGAATTTAGAGTAAGAGCTGCAAATGTAGGAATTAATCAATAATAGCTGAGTCAATCCTAAATATACGTGCCTTAAATACAGTACCTGAGTTTTCAACATTCTATAACTCAGAGGATTTTCAATCGATCATGTACTGGGGTAAAACTCTGCACAGTACACCCAAACTTCTCATAGTGGCTTCCTTTTCACCTTTATCTTATTGTTCAGTAGTTACTTTTCCAGACAAATCAAGTCAGGAACATTGCTTTGGTGCTCTCGTTTGCATGAGAAGTTGTCAGGCCTGATCTGACCTGCGTCTTCATCAGGATTATAAAGGTGACAGATAGTCAATTTCAGGGATTCATGATCCATTTTACCACAACGCTTCACCTTGCAGCTAAGTAATACAGCTGTGATAAAATCAGCCATAATCACTGCATCTTACTCAACCCTGCCTCAGCCATAAATACTAGTTTCATAACAAAAAAGCAAATGGAACAAGAGTGCAGACAGAAGAAAAGATGAAGGCAAATTCGAAGGTTTATTCATAGTGACTAATGGGAGAATGTGTTTATAGTTTTTACATCTATTCATTTTTTCATGCAAAGAACAAAAACTTATATCACGCAAATAAGCTTGCTTGCATTTGATCCATCGAAATCAATTATAAACATTTTATTTAGTATTTATTGTATTTAGAACTATACCTATGGGATAGATGGTTAAATTCCAACTATGAAGACTTCATATTCTACTATATACACTTGTGTGTGCATATGCACATATATCAAAGTTTTTGTTAGGGATAAATAAACATACTGGTGTAAATATTAAATACAGAGAGAATGGAATAGGGTAATGGAATGTTGGGCCCAAAATTTGATATTTCACAGTTTAATTTTCAAGTTACATACCATTCCAGGCAGAAAAGGGAAAAGCAGTCAACAAAGCAGAAAAAAGTAAACCCCAAAAGAGCTTCCATTTTAAAGAAAGGACACAGGAAGTAAATAAGTTTTAAAGAACACAATATGTTATGTACATTATATAGTATGTTAACAATGACAAAAATTAAAGAGAAAAGCATGAAGAAGGAAAGGGCATAGAAATAATCTAGCATGGGGTAGTTTTAAGGCACCATGGCTAATATTTTAGACACAGTTCTGAATGGGTGAGAGTTGGGCAAAAGTCTTGCAATAAATAAGAGAGAAAGCCATTCAGGTGTTCAGGAAGCAAAATTTCTACTTCCAAAAGATTAAAGCAGGAGAATGCCTATGTGTGTAAAGATCACAAGGTGTAGGCATTACAACTTAATGAAGGAGACAAGAGCAGAGAGGAAATGGAGGACTAGATGGTAAGAACTTCAGCTTTTCTCTTGCAAAAATCGAAATCACTGGAGCCTTTGAGCAGAAGGGTGTGAAGATCTGACCCAAAGCTTTAAAGGTCCACTCTACTGTGAGAAAAACATTCTGTAAAATACAAGATCAGCAGAAAGTCCAGTAAGGAGGTGATTGCAATATTCCAGACAAGAGTAAATTATCACCCAGCCCAGGGTGTTACCGATTGGTGGTGGTGAGAAATGATCAGAATGTGCAAATCTTTTATAGATGTCAACAAAATATCATGGTGGAATGAATGTGGAACAGAAAGAGAGAGAGAGAGAGAGAGAGAGAGAGAGAAAGTCTGTGAAGTTAGTAAGATGTTTGACTTCAGCAATAAGGATAGACTTACCATCAACTTGATTAGAAAAACGTGGCAAAAGAAGATTTGAAGAAAAAAAGTGGTTCAATTTTACACACATTCCATTCAAAATGTCCATCGGGGATCCAAGTTCAGATATCAAGTAAAGAATTGGGTGTATGAGATTGGATTCGAAAGGGAAAGTGTAAGATTAAGATTGACATTTGGTCATTATCAGTATAAAGAAGACATGAGGCTGGATGAGCTCACCCAGGTATTTAGATGAGAGAAACTTTCTTACAACTGAGCCCCAAGCATTCCAACTTTTTAGAGATTGATTTCTGGAATTTGGAGTTGGCCATTTTTATGTCCAACATCTACAAGTCACTAGGCTTTCTAGTTCTAAATTTCTTCTTTTCTTATAGGAACTCTAAGATATAATCATATTCAAGGGGGGAAGTGTTGGAGTGGCTCATGTATCTTAGATAAAATGACATCACTGACAGTACCAGCATCAATAGAGGCAAGAGTTAACTGTTATTTAGGGGCCAGGGTTGGAAATAGCTTAGTGGCACAGCGCCTGCCTGGCAAGCATGAGGTTGTGAGTTTGATTCCTGGTACAAAAAAACAAAACAAAAACAAATTAACTGTTACTTGTTAAGCATTTACTAGACATCAGGCACTATGATTAACATTTCATGTATATTTACTTTCTTAACTGTCCCAATTCTGCAGGTGTGGAATAATCTACAATTATTATTATTCCTTTCTGCAGATGTGGAAATAGGGTCTTTGAAAGTTGAAGACTCCTTCAAGGTCACATATTGAGCATAGTTTTTCCAATTCCAAAACTGGACTTTTTACCCTATTGAAACTATGCTGAGATGAAATGTCTTTTCAGGGAAATCCAGCAATATTCTTGTTTGCATTGGTAAGAATTATATGACTATAGTTTAGTCCCCTGACAGCTGTATTTCTATAGTTCAGTCTCTAAAACTATGAAAGAGCTTTACGTTCTAATTGCATGATGTAGATTGTTATGTGAAGAAGAGGAAGAGAACTTAACTAGTCAGAAGTAGACTTGAACCTATTTACTATCTGTGTGATTATGAGGATTTTCCTTAGCTGTTCCAAGTTTCAAATTCTTTACCTGTGAAACAGGAATAATAAACACCCACTTTATATTTAATCACAAAAAGATATGCGGATTAAATCAAAAGATGCGCATAAATCGCCTGGTGTAGTATCTTAAATAGGGTAGACACACATGAAATGTCTCTTGCTGTTGCTTTTATCCACATCAGTATTATTTCAGCAACATGCTGTCTCCTGCCTCTTCACTTTCTCTGTTAATATTCTGCTCCAACTCTGGTTGCACTTTATTTTGCTATCTAAAGCTTGGTTCATTCTCTTCCTCTGCCTTCTAGAAATCTTCCCCCCTAGGCAACTTTCACATCTCAATTCTTATGCAACTCACATTTTCCCATTATACTCTGTATTATGACATCTTTCATCTTGCAAGGAATTCTAAGTGTATTATAAATCTTTGTAATAAAACCATAAGGCAGATTGACTTGGTTATAGAACATATTACAGGAAGAACCAAAGTCTTTATCATCATTTCCTCCAATATTGAATAGTTACGGAATTTATATTGTATGTTGGGTACTCACAAAGTATAACACACATCCTTAGCATTACCACTGCCCTCTAGATGCATTTATTTTAAAAACGTGTCTGCTAAGCTTCACATCACCAAATTAGAGTATCCCTTCCTTTCCATTATACACATATGCCCAATAAAATTGCATCATAAAAACTCTGATTTATTGGGTAAATAATTTCCAGGAAATTTATTTTACTTTGTAACTATTTATTCATCTTCAGTTCATGCTGAATTATTTTATTATATGGAATATATATGAAATTCTTGAAACTGTTGTGAGGTTGTGGAATCAGGTTTTCCATGTCGCAATTTCCTCCCTTCTGTTAGCACTGCCCAGACTGCTTCACTTTCCTGCTTTTTTGTTAAATTTAAGGGTTAACAATCACCTCTCCCAGGCTTCTCTCTACTCCACTCACTTCCACTAGGATTTTTTTCATATACTTTCTTATAGTCTATTTGTTTTGAAATGTATCATTGCCCTCTGCCATCTTCCACTCCATTTCCCTCAGGTTTCCATTTTCATGTTCCAGCTTGTTTTATTTGGATTTTCTTGGTGGGTTTCTGTTCCTTTCCACTGAAATTTCCTCACTGGGATATGCAGTCTCCTGTTATCCTTACCGGGCAGCTCTTTTAGTATTCAGTGTTGGAATCACAGGGACACAATGTGCTTTAAGAATCTCTGCAAAGTTCAGTAGGTTAACCAAATGTTATTTTCTATTTTACTTTTAAATCTTGGAGAGGAACAATGTGAGAGAAGAGAAATAAGTGATAAATATAAATAGATATGTGTTTGAGGGAGAAAAATTTTTAAAAATTGCTGCTAGATTTAATAACTACATAGGAGCGAATATAAAATCTCCAAATGAGCTGCTATACAGAATAAATGAAATTTCTAAGTAGGTTCATACAGATTTTAGGAATATTTCTAAATATTTACATATGAACTAAAAAAAATACATATGGGGCACTGAAGCGCTCTACTGAAGATAATTAATATAAAGAAAAAATGAATCCAAGATATTTCATAAAAACAGATTTTTAGACCTTAATTATTGGTCCAAGAAGTACTTGGGGTTCACCGTAAGTTTCTAGTGTGAACTCAGGATGTTTCTAGCTATAAATGATAGATGATGGGCTCCACCAGAAGGTTATAATAATCCAAACTGAAAGGTCTCTGAAGATCTTGTTGCTAAAATGCAAAATTCACACGATTGAACTTGTAAGATTAAGCACACCTGAATTTGGTTTAAAATCAACCTTTTTTTTTTTAATAAGTACACTTTTTATTCAGTTTGGAAAGTCCACCACTGAAATGGATTGTAATATAATAAGCATATGAGATTAATAAGTGTGTATTGTTCACAAAGTGTATTCCATGAAGCACTTTTTATATTATTGGCTAATAACTAATCTTGGGAAACAAGAATTGAGAATGAAAAAAATAAAAGAATTGAAAATGGTTTGAGTTACTGTGAGATTTTTCAGAGGCTTCAGTAATACAGTATTTATTTTAAATCTATGAGAAACATGTAGTGTGCTGTGTTTCCCAGACTTATTTAACCTTAGAGTTATTTTCGTGTGTGTGAAACTTCTCATAAAACAAGAATTCTCTGACGGACTTTGGGAATTTTTTTTTTCACCTATATTAAGGGTTCCACCTAGAGCAGAGTGTAAATGTTTAGATTCCCTGACAACTCAAAGTGATGAAAACTGAAAATATAAATAAGTTCAAGCAAGCTTTTATTAAATGTTTGTATGACCCATCCAAAAAGAAATCTAAGCTGCTGAGGTATACTTTTTAACCTTTTTGAAAACTTGAAGATCAAATGACCTTTCAACTAATACTCTAGGCAATTCAGAAAAGCTGGGAAAGTATTTACGTGGGTTTGTTGTGTAAATACTTATTTTCCAATGTTTTTACTTAAATGAAGCATTTAGGTGAAACCTCTCCAAATGCAGGTTTTCATAATTCAGGGGTAAACCCTGAAAAATTGTTACCTACGATAGTACATAATTTAAATGTTACTCTTGGAGCAAAATTGTGTTATCTGAGAAGAGAATATACAATTCCCAAAACAATAGAAATAAAATACTTAAAAATTTTAAAACAGTTATATAGAGAATAGTTAATGTGTTGTATACCCAGATTTATAGAGGTTGATGTATTTCTACTATATCATAGGTATTAACAGAATAGCAAAAAAGAATTAACCAAAAAAACTTGGAAATTTTCAAAAGCAATTTTAATCTATTTTGATTTTAAAAGTAAAGAAAGTCCTTTCTTTTAGTAAATGTCCAAGACATCACTACATCATTGGTTAAACTCAGACGCCAGAGCTGACAGGAAGATGCTACCAAAAGTCTCCACGAGCTGCTTTTGCACTGAGCTTGAACTGAACTGCATTGACTCGTGGGATCACAGGATCCGTTCTAAATATTAGAAAAAGGAATAAGACGTTCATCTTGATATTATCATGTCTCCAATGTGAAACTTCATTCAGATTTAATGCAATTACTCTGTGTTGATTAAATCTCAAACTGTTATTAAAAAACTGAATTATTGAGGTTTTCCATTTATGTAACAAGTTTGGCCTTCTACATTGCACCATAAACCTTAATCATTATGTTGGTGATAATCACTTTGTGGTTATTTAACATGAATAATTGCTTCAGCTACTAAAATGAGATGATGCAGCATTACACTATTACGCTGTCCCAACTGGTAGGATAGCATTGCTATTTCTACTTGAATTACTTAACTCTTGGCATGCGGTTATTTTTTTCTGCATCCAGTTAGAATACAGTGCTAAACAGAATAATGTTTTCCCTTTTGTCATTGAGTCTTTGCCACAGTTTAATGTTTCTGGGCCATGAATTTAAATACTGGCATCTAGTTATTAAGACTTTTGTTTATCTTGGGATAAGGTCTTATCAGTACAAAATGATCTTTAATTTTAAAAAAAATCAGGATTTGGAACCTAGCCCTTTTCTTTGTCATCTTATTCACTCCATTCCCTACGTTTTCCCTAAGAATTAAGAATTATATATCATTGTTGTTTTGAGACAGGGTCTTGGTATGTAGTTCAGGCTGTCATTGAACTCACTATGTAGCTGAGACTGCTCTTGATTTTGCAGTGATCCTCCTGCCTCAGCCTCCTGAGTGCTGGGATTACAGATGTGTGCCACCACACCCAGTTTTTTTGTATATTGTTCCTGTTCTCTTTTTGTTTATTTCTGCTTGATCTTTGTGTGTTTTATAGAGTTTTTCATTAAGGTAAATGCAATTTTAAGTAACAAACATTTGTATGAGGACTTTTAAGAAACTGTATTTGGTCTTAACTGTGGCAAGGATGCAAAAATTCAGAATATGCCCCCTTGCCTCATAGAGTTACTATCAAAAAAAGAAAAAAAAAGAAGAAGGTCATAAGAACATATTCTTATGTTCTGAAATAATAGTATAAAACTGGAAGGGAACATTGCCTTGTTTTATTCATCTCATCCTAGGTCATAACTCATAATTCTAAGTCCTAAGAAAGTTCTAATTTACGATGAATATAACATTTTACATACAAGCCTAAACTGTTTTGGATCCGAGGTCATGTTTCACAAAAAGCTTGAGTCCCTTCCCTTGATGCCCACTGTCACAAAAGAGTG
>RJWT010002189.1:10455-42356 GCA_004365215.1 Cuniculus paca
TTTCCACCCTGGATATTGTCCTAATGCCAACCACAGCCAGCTCACCTCAAAGGTCCGAATGTACGTAGCAATTTGTCATCACTGATTTACCTCTGTTTGGCAATCAATCTCATCACAGAAAACGAAAATAAGAAACAAAAAAATTGATTCATGTCTTCAAAGGCTGTGTTCAAATAGACATGAAATTGATTTAAAGTATGGCTCTGGGCTGATTTGTCATCGCTAATTTCCAGATTTTAGCATAGTGAGACCTGAGTTGTGGCCCTGGCATGGCCCTCTCTTTCTCTCTCAAAGTTGGACAGATAACATGAAATAATCTCCCACATGGGGACTGGGAGATTTGTAACGCCTCTTTACATTTCATAAAGTCACATTCTTTCTCTAAGGAGAAGTCTCTTGTCTTAACTATGAACTCTTGCACAACGAATTGTAAGCCTAAACACATAACCACTCAAAAGATGCTCTAAGAGATCAAAGGAGCAATGTTTCAGAAAAAAATAGAAAATCCTTGCCGCTATGGTGACCACTAAGCTGCTCAGACCCATTCAAATATCCATTTGCTTGCAGTTGGTTAGACAGCAGGAGTTAAGGTTCATCAGCCTGCCGAGAGGGATATCAAAACAGAATGCCTCACTGGCTGCTCCAAAGCCCGGTTAGCTTTTCTGTGGTGTGTGGTAGACTGGTCCATATACTGTCTCTTTCAGTCTTTCGGTGGGATCAGCTGGTAGTCCAGCATTACCCTACACATGCCTGAGAATGCCAAGTTTGATTTAGGATCAAATTATAAAATATACAAAGCACTTAATCTAATAGACCAGCTTTTTATGTAGAATGGTGAGAGGTAGATAGAACTCTGAGTTATCTTTAAAATGTTATGATTTCTATAGATACCTAGAATTTTAAAGCAAAATGATTTTATTTTCTCTCAGTTATGTTGATTTTCAATTTAGGACAACTTAGGGCATTAACAATTATGACCAGTATGCCAGTTTTTTGGAGGAAATTGTTTTAAAAATAAGCCGTCTATGAGGTATGTAAAAATAGAGTGAATTTTAAATTTTATTCTTATTTTTTTTTGAAATTAATACAGTAAAAGACAAATAGCCTTTAATTTCCCTCAAAAGGCTCCTTCTTCACTTCACTTTTACCACGCTGCCTTTCTGTTAGATGACACTCAGCAGCAGCATTCACCATAATTTTTAGCACACCTTGTAAAGATACTTACAAAAGAGGATTTCTAGAACTGTTTCAGAAATGGGTAAGAATGAGAGGACGAGAGTATTCATAGTGAGAGTGACAATGTGTTTTTACTGTAATAAATTATTTCATTTAAAAGTTCACTATACAGTTTGATCACACCTTATAAGTTTTATGACTTAGACTACAGGATATATGGAATTCTGAGTGCAGTTCTGAGACACCATAGCAGAGTCAGTGTAGTGACAAATGGGTTTCATTCAAAAGAGTGTAGTCAGGATTGTGTGGGACCGCCACGATGATGAGCATTAAAGAGAATGGAAATATTTAGAAATAAATTAGAATAAATATTTTAAATTTATGTAAATGATATAAAAGAAGATAAGTATTAGCTTTCCCTTGCATAGTAGGACTAGAGGCTATGGGTTACAGTTATAAAATAATTTTTGTCTAGTATTAAGGGAGTATTCTTATAAATCAAACTAAGGATAGAATTATGCTATCTCTCTTGTGAGGTATTGAAGTAGTTTTTAGTAGAAGGGAGGAGCCACATTCTACCTGCTCTGTTATCAAATATATTCCAAAATGCCACCTTTTTGTCATGATTATTATCTTAGGGTATATAAATATGACAAAATATCAAAAATTTAATTAAATCTTCACCTGGCTTCAACTCAAAGATAACATAATATGAAGGAATCTAAACTTAATATTGTATATGTTGGCATATAGAGTGAACTTGCTGCTGTTGAATGGAAATTAGAGAATTAAAGTTGGACCAAATGTACAACCACAGATAAAGAATATAAAGCCCTCTCGGTCATTTTCCAAAGTTGGTGGCTAGTGATAGCATATTGCTCCAGTCAGCAAAGCCACAGCCAGCTGGCACAGGAAAGTGACTGGATGGATTGTCCAACAGGAAAAAGAGTCCTAAAATCCCCTTCCATGCTCTGAAAGGGTATACATGTAAATGTATAAAAAAGGAAAGCAATTCCTAAGCAATGGTAAAAGGAATTCCCAAAGATGATAATTCAAAATTCAGAAAGAAGGAGAATTAATAGTAGAGATAGAGGGCAAAAGAAGGAAGAAAATGAACCTAAGAGAAACAAATAGAATACATATAGAAAATACTGAACCGAGAAGCCAAATCTTGCCTGGCTCCAGGTGTGGAAAGAAAAATTCCATCTATGAATGGAAGAGCAGTGCTGCCTCTGCCAGCCAGTGGCCTCACCAGAGAACCAGCCATGCTGGAACTGAGTTGCCCACACTCACTCGGGAAGTACGGCCTGGGTTTGTTCATTAGTGCCGAGCAAGGTTGAAGTAGGATGCAAGATTCTCAACTTTGCCTCTTCCTGTCCTTTGGATAGGCCGTGCATAGCTCAGCAATAGTCCCCACCACAGTCTGCCCTTTCTGACACTGCACCCCCATCACATATTCCACTATCCTGCTCCCCTTTTCCCTCCACGCTGTGTGCGCTCTGGAATGGCTGTTTTTTCCCTGTGCCTCCTAAGTGAATACTAACAGAGAAATGTGTCCCTCTTACTAACCAGATAACTTAGTTTCTGTATATGGTATTTTGATAAATTAACCATGTTCTGTGCTAAGGAGACCATGTAAGGGTCACCTTGGCTGACTGTAGCCTTCTTAAATTGTAGCTACCGTGATTGCACCCGAATAAACCTCAACTCGTCCCTGTATAGTTCCACAGCACACTATAGATAAACACAACTATGAAAAGAATACATGGATGCTGGTGCCATCAGTGCCAGGAATGTGCCTAACATCTTTGATATAAGAGTAATATAAACAGATACATTCTTGCTTGAATCTGAGACATCTCTGTCCTGACCACTACATAGTCTGCTACCTCTGACTCCAGTCTTGGGGATCCATCAATATGCTGCCACCTTTGCCCACACTTCTGCCCATAAGTCCTCAAGAAAGATCCCCTTTGAGTAATCCTTGATCTGTCTTTCTATTTCTTTGGGCTCTTGGTATCTTCTGCACATGGGAGTCAATATTATTACACCAGATTTTCCCAGAACAAACCACCTATGAATGTTTTTCCTTCCCAATCAGGCAATGTACAACCAGAGAAGGATTTTTCAATATAAACACCTCTCATCTTTTATTGCCCAAACCATAGGAGCTACTCTAACAATGGACATCAAATCTAGGCTGAAATGAAGTTGGTTAGGAATTAGAATAGATATGAGTCTTTGTCACAATAATATCTAATAAATTGTCATCCCTCTTCCTAAATCTGCTTTATTTTGTTTGAGCAATAAACATACCCAAATATTGTTTTATGCATCTGAATAGATTTTTTTAGTAACAAAAGAATATTATAAAAATGCCATTAAAAGTCTAATACTTGGAGTTTTCAGCTCTCTTCTATGTCATGTGCATCCTCAAGCATGACTTAATTTTAAAATGAGAGAAAAAGAAAAAATTATTGCTAGCATTACGATGTTGAATAAGGTTTATAATAGCAATAATCCCCCATGAAAACAGTTGTTATCATAGTTAATGCCCATTTTGCCAGTGTGTTAACCTTCCCTGGCTCTGCCTCGGGCCATTAAACGGCCAACCATTTGTTAAGCACCTCAGAGTAAGCAATTTCAGGGAAAATATTGCTGAGCTCATTTGCTAAGTAAAGCACCTGAAGTGACAGGGACAAACTCTACACTGGTTCGTCAACATACCTGCATCCCTGTATGTACTCTCCCCATGTCCTTTCTTTAGGAAGATCATGCTGTATAATTGCTTTTGGGTCATTCAGAGTTGTTTCACAGTCTTGCAGTATCCATTCTTATTCAGCCATATCATCTCAAATTTGAGTTCTCACATGCCAGTCTCAACTGTCCCCTGACATTCTTTGCAGGTCTCAGCTGATAATCAGTATATAAAATATTTATTAATTTCGACTCCAGTTCTGAAAAATAGATCATGTCTTTAAAATGCACAAAGCACATAACTGAAGAACATAACAAAAATGTTGCTTGCAAGCAAAAGTAAAGTAGAAAAACAGAAGGAATAACATGGCTCTAACATCCAAGAACACCTGTGCCTGGAGGAGACACAGCTTTTCAATAAATAACTTTTATTGTTAATCTGTTCTGTGTTAGATTCAATCAATGAACTCAATTCATACTATTTTAATTCCTAAGTATACTCATATTATCTCTCTTAATACTAACACCATTTCTACAAGGTTGATGTAAATGTAGGCTCAACTGACGGATAAAGAAAAAAATTCGAATGCAGGATCTTCAACCTCAGATTCATCCTCTTCAATGCCATGATAAAATACAGGTATTGGTGTCTTTTCTGCAAGTGACAGGTTGTTACATATTGATTCTGTACCGGTCCAGTTGATGATGTCTTTGTTGTGATGCTTGCTACTACTTACTAGGCTCACTTATTTAGTTTTGTCAATGGGGGTTTTGTTGAATAAATCTTGGCCAAGAATGAGCGAATTATCTTTGCACATTACAGCAAAGCAGAGTTCTACTACATAAATATTTTTCTAGGATGATATAGTGACATTCTTAAACTTGGTCATTCTTTTCCACTAGCTATAACTTTATTCCAAAAATCTTCAATTGATCTAGAATTATAAAACTCTAATTTTGGATAGGGTTTCCCTGACAAATAAAGGTAGCTGCAACTCTTCAACTACTTTCCTTTAAGGAGCGATATGTCAACGCAATCTCATTTCAGGGGAAAAAAGAATACAGGGATGTTATGTACATTTTGACATAATCAGTCATTTCATTAGTGAAATAATTGAACTCCCTTCTCAAAGATGGAATTTCTTCCTTAAATCTTAGTTTGAAGAATCAAGTGGGCATAACAGTAGGAAGCGCAGAATTTGGTTCAGAAGACACAGGAAAAGTTGAGGGAGAGATCTTTACTCAGTAAGCTTCTAATTTGGTAAGGTTATAGTTTGTTTTTAATTTTTACTGCCCATCCTCATTTTCACCATAGTTAACACTTTCAACTGATAATATCAGGTTACTACCATACATAATGCATGCCAAAAAAATGCCAAAGGGTGAGAAAAAGAACTATGGATTATTTGCCATGATTAGAATTTAGTCCTTGATTTCTTGTATTGACAGAGAAGCCCCAAAGCAAATTCTATAAATTCAGAGATAATCCTCAGCTTTCCATTACCTTCATCTGTTTATGCATCTCAATATTATCAGACTAGAGAAGCCAAAATAGGATTTAAAAACCATGAAAGTACCACACTTGATATTTTCCCAAATACCTAAAATTTACATATGAACTAGTTTAAAGTTATGAGCAACATACTTACTCTTTCCCAAACACTTGAAATCCAATAATATTCTGGTAGAAAAAGTTGAAAGTTAGCTCATTAGCATAAGCTTATCAACTATCAGAATAAATGACTCTTTATATTGGCACTTTGCTATACCAGGTTTTTTTTTTATCTGATTGGCATGAAGTCATAGAAATCTTGATTTTGTTGATAAATTGGCTTTGCCACCCATGTGTTCCTTGGTATTTCATGGAATTGAGGTGTTGATGCAACAGCAAGCAGAAATACCAAAATAGCACCCAGGATTTAGAGGCAGATTTATTTTATGTCAACAGGCACTGATCGGGATCATTCCCAAAATATCAGGCCCTGATCTGTGGTGGTTAAGGGCTTCTATGGGATAAGCAAGCAGGAAGTACAGAGGCAGAATGACTTGTCAATTGGGGATTGGTTCATACAAAGTGCATCATAGTGATTAGTCATTTCTAAGAGACAGAAGCAACTAGAACTGGAATAGGAACGGTATTACTTGGGCAACTAAGAAATTAAAATATATAGGCTGAGGGGGTGCAGGTTTTCTGTTACATTAAAAAATAACAGAACTGTAAGTGGCTACCCAGTATGAGAATAAGAAAAAATAGGATATTGACTTTCCTAATATAATATATAGGCTTCTAGATATGATGCTATAAATCATTGTAAATTCTTGTTAATCTCTAGTAAATATCAAGACCAGTTTTTAGGTGTCTACAAATACTATAGTATAATGTTAATATATAATGTCCTGTAAATTTGTTAAATAACTTAGAACTGATTCAAGATAATTTTATAATAAAATCATTCTTACATTTTTATGTTATGCTTCATTTTTATGATTATGAACATGATAGAAGGGCAACTAATCAACAATTGTATAGAATATCCAATGTGTTCTTCAAAAGGTATCCTGTGTGTTTATGACAGGTCATGTCATTTATGGGCTAGACTGTAAAGTACTAACATTTGCTTTAATGGAGGACCCAAGAAGACAAAATAATAATGGGGTGTGAGGACAAAATAGGACCCAAGAGAAAACGGGCAGCCAGTATTGGAGTTAGGACATGAAGCAAGAAGAGGCGAGGATTGAGGTTGCTTTCTTTGTACCATTCTTGCGTCTCTTTAACAGCTCTCTGGGATGTTAATTTCAAACAAGATTTTTTCATTGCAATTGTGCAAATGTGAAGTGACAAGCCCTAAATTTAAGCCGTGTTCTCAACTGGGGCACTCAAATAGTTGTAACCAAAAGTCATCTTACTCTGAAAGGAAGTCAGGCTGTCCAAAGAGAGGAGACAATTAGCACATTTGGAATCAAGGAGGCAAGTAGTGCAGATGCCAGACAAGTTAAACATCTCTTCTATGGCATAACACCAACCTCAATGCAGACAGGCTCAGAATCTCCAGTAAATGTTTTTGGATGACATGAGGCTATGTTTTCACAGGAAAGGAGACAAGGTAGGGCTCCAACTATCTCTGTGCTAGAGTTCAAAGAATAGTGTTGTTCTAAAACTGTTTTTGATCTGAACATTTGACTCAGTCCTTTGTTTCTATCCTCCTTTTTGTAATTCTCCCAGCTGCCTGGAGCCTTTCCACCCATCTTCCACATCTCCTTGTGCTCAAAGCCCTGTCCTGGGGAATGACTGCCCTTGATATCAAAGGTTCTATTTGGTCTTCAGTCTTGAATCAGAACTCTCATTAAAAGAACCCATAAAACACATGATCTTTTAAAAGTATAATTTAATAAAAGCCTGGAAAAATGACTGCTATTGCATCTCCTTTTTCTTCTTTTCTCTTTTATGAAATTCTCCGTTATTTAGATTAAAAAGAGGTAACACTGGTGTGAAAAACTAAAACCTTAAATTATGCTAGCAATGGCTTCCATCCTTAATTTTAAGATTCTAGAAAGCTCATTTATTGCCTGGCACATAGAACAATCCCTAAAGTTGTCTGCCCTCAGGAAAGCCAAAACAAAACTAAACATCTGGAAGACCAAAGCCACAGATGCACTATAGAGGCAAGCCATATTTTTCATTCATTCAAACCACCAAGCACAATTGAATAGCTACTATGTGTGTATATGTATGCAGGCGTTAATAAATTATTTGCTGAACATCTGCTCGGTACCTAGGCAGTTGCTAAAAATACAGCTGTAAAGACCAGGTTGTCGCTTCCGATGAGAACAGGATAAAATCGTCATCTCTAAAGGGGATTCTCTTTGCCTGGAGTAAGAAAGTCTGGCTGTGCGATAGTTGAAGAGAAGTACCTATTGAAAAGATACGCTCCAGAATGCATGGAACATGATGAGTGCTCTGTGATTACTGAAGCGGATGAATACATCAGTAATTTGAATAAAGAATGAGTGAATATTAGGGAAATAGAGGGAAGAATAAAGGTGTGAAGCTATACACCTATCTGCACTCTCTAAGCTTCAGTGCTCTGATGTATAAAATAGGAATCATGTCACCAGCATTACGGGGTTATAGAGAGAATTAAATGATACAACATAGAAGACAGAAGAATGCTTAGTCCTTAGTATTCACTCAATACTTACTAGCTGAATCTGAATTTGGAGTGAATTGTGAGATGTGTTTAAGGTGTGGCGTTCTTCTAAGATGTATAGCCAGATAGGGGAGTAGATAAATCTGACAAGAGGTGAGCATTAAGCCCTGGTACCTAGAAAAATTCCTGATTCAGAATTTGAGAACGATTGGCCACTTCCTTCTAAATTATTTGCACTATCTCATCTTTCCCTTCTTTTCTCATTGCTAGTGCTTTTATCCCCCTCCCATTCTCTTTTGCTGCCACTTTTTAGTTGTCAATAGCTTTTAAGTGGGAATTTTATGGCAAGGGTTAGTGGGCAAATCATTGGAAAGATAGCTTCAAGTTGAAATATACATGCTTTTGAAAACCATGGAACATATCTTGTTGACATTAGGGAATATGAAAAGGTACTTTGAAAGTTGATTGCATAAAATTTATTGATTTGTTTTAAAGGCAACAAGAATTTAGGCAAGGGAAAAAAATTTTAAAAAAATGAATTTAGTCAAGGGAACTATAGCTGTTATTGTAATCATTAGAATGATACAAGACTATGTGGTGAATGGTTAAGCTGAACTAGGGGCAATGAAAATAAAAACTAAACAATGCACCAAAGCCATTTCAAAGGGAGAACCAGTGGCAAGATTGAGTAATTGATTAGGTTTTAGGAGTCAAAAGAGAGTTTATATTAAAAATATTTTATACTACTTGCTTTTACAGTGTAATCTATTTTAAACTAGTGAGCTATGCAGAGAAATATGCATTTGTGTCAAGATATATTACTAGTACAATTGTCTGTATATATATGTACACTTATGTATGTATATATTAATCTATATGACACAGTTATATGAGTATGTATGCATATATGTATATGTCTACATATATGTATAAGTTATGTGATTGTACTTCGATATTTGTACTTCGACAGACTTATTTTTACTGTTACCCCAAATCAAAGTAAGGAAACTGGAATTTGAACCCACATCCAATTCCAAAGAACACTCTTTTTTGTCTCAGCATATGACCATCTCAGAAAATAAATAAGCCAGACCCCACCATTAGATCCCAGTGTGTGGGAAAGGAGTAATGCTCTGGGCAAAATAAATCAAACAATAAAAATGCCACCTGTGTACAAATGAATTAGTGCTGGTTTGTGGTAGCAAAACACTGAACTATTTGCTCAGATTCAAGTACACATTGAAGGGCAGCGACTGGTCTAGTCACCTGATAGAAGACTTATCATTAAGTAAAAAAAAAAAAAAAATCTTTGCCCTATTTCAGGGATTATTATCCATTTTTAAACATATACTTGGTATTTCTACTTCATGGTTTTAGAGAAGAGGAAATATGTATTTCTCTTTTCCATATATACCAAAAATTACTTCTACCACCCAAACTATCAGATGCATTCTCTGTGTTAGAAATGAATCAGGTGCCTTAGCTGTTGTTAGTCAAAATTCTGTGGCTGATATGTGCTTTTAATCTCTAAACTTCTTAGTAAGAAATCTATTTAAAGGTCACCAATTGCTGGTAAAAGTTTCAAAGGGTAAAGAGAAAAAAATCCTTATTCATACATTATGTTTGAAAATCAGAAACGTTGTAAAACATTAGTTAAATCTGACTCCATATTTGAAGATCATTTCCAGAGGAAGTCTTTATGAAGGTAAATTAGCATGTACAAATTAGGATTCTTCAAATGCTATACAACAGTTGAAAGAAAAAGACAAAAATCAAGTAGAGAATTTAGAGACAACCCAAGTCTAATTAATTCCATATCTTTATCTGGGCTTCAGTAGATAGCAAGATACTTATCAGAGCTCCCTTACTTATTGTTCTCTCTGTGAAGGGTTCTTGTCTTTTGTTTTGAAACTACCAGCTGTTGGTGAAGGTACCTAGTTCATTAACGCATGCTTCTCCCCCACATGTGCAGTCAATGTAATCTCAGTGTATTTGGGAGGTAGGTTTCCTGGTTCTGCAGATTATTCTTTATTAGCCAGTAACATGCTGTTTTAGCTACTCAATTCCCCAATGAAAATACATATACAGAAAGCCTAAGTCTCTCAATCATTACATTTTACACGTGAGGAAACTGAAAGTAGGTAGAGGAATTTAGGAGACCTTGTCTTTTACCACATGATATAGATGACTCTGATGCATTGTATTCTGTTTGCAGACTCAGCATAATGTTCTCTTCTACAACTGGGATGATTATGTGCACAACTGATGAAGGACACTTCAACCAGAACCTTTGTGTTTACATGAGCCCATCCTCTATTATCTGCCTCCACTCCCAAAGAAAGAAGTCATAGGAAAATGAATGTAAATTTATTCAACATGAGCTCTCTCTTCACTGATATGTTAATTAAGAGAGAGACATTTGAGAGTGAAGGCTGATACACAGACATAATAGACATATACTCACAGACCATCTTAGAAAGTAGAATTTGCCATATTGCAATTTATGCAGCTTATTTCTCCCCAGGAGATTATCACTTTTCCATTTTAAAATACTTTTTATTAATAAATGCATGAAAACAAATTATTGCTCTTTTCATTCAGATTACTTTAAACATATTCTATAAGGTTTGCTAACATCATCACTAATATCCATTTTTCATATTTTAGGCCAGTGTAAATGCATTGATAAGATTTATAATACAACTCCAAGTTACCCTGCAATAAGAACACTTAACAGACTGAAATATGTATTTTTTAGGAAATATCCAAAGAACATAAAGATTATCAACATAGAGCTGACCCTTAAACCACTTGCTGAGTTTATTTCTTTTTTCTTTTCTTTTTTCCCAGCACCGGGGATTGAACTCACAACCTTGTGCTTGCCAGGCAGGCACTTAGACCGCTGAGCTGGATCCCCAGCCCTGTTTTTGAGACAGGGTCTCACTATGCCATTCAGGCTGGCTTGAGCTCACTTTGTAGCCCAGGCTGGTCTCGAACTCACAAGGATCCGCCTGTCTCAGCCTCCCGAGTGCTGGGATTACAGGTGTGAGCCCCCACGCCCGGCTTGCTGAGTTTATTTCTAACAATCTTACAGTGAAAGAGAATCAAGGCTGTCTCCTGGCTAAGGTTGCAGAAACAATGCAAATAAAACAAGAGATGACTATTGAGTCAAAGAATTCTTTAAAAATTTTTGTCCTTTCTTCAAAATTAAACTTAGCCTTTATTTTCTTCCATTAATTATGATTTAGCTCTACCTGGTGAGGTCCTTCTCTGTTCTTTCCTTTTACCTTGTTCTTACAATGTCTCTGTGCTTAGCATATGATACTAACATTTTGTATTGTTGGACTGCTCTCTTACATACGCTAAATGTTTTGATGACAGACATCAAGTTATATTCATCTGTCAATCCACAGTACCTAGTTCAGTCCTGAAATGAATTTGATTCTTAGTCAAAGTTATTGAATTAAATGAAGCTATTTTAAACAGTCAAATTTCACCATGCATTTTTATGTCATTGATATATTCAAAAGTATTTACTCATAACTTCAGGGATATGTTCTATTAAGTTAAGAACAGCATGAATATCGTTCTTAGAGTCTACATCTTTCCAAGGCATTAATTCATTTTTGGCAACATAAGCACTAATGCTGTGGCTTCATTTTCAACAGTTTGGGAGGTAATAAAACAATGACTGAGCATCAAGGATGAACAACCCTAAAATCAAGAATGTAACACAAGAACCAACCCATATCTGATATCCTGGGGATTGCCAGGAGTCATGGAAAGATATTTATCTTCTGATCTTTATTTTTAGAATACCTACCATGTTTGACAGGACAAGTGAATAGTTAGCTAAGGGTACTTCTGGTGAGATAGCCTCACAAATAACCCTGCAAATGGTCTTAGACCTCTGATTTCCTTTCCCATGGCCATCACTGGCCCCAAATTCTTCCTTTTAAAAAAGAACATTTTCCCACTAAAAGAACTGTTATATTTCTTTGATGATGGCATTCTATTTCTACTCCTCTTCATGTGCTTTTTTTAAAATGAAATCTAACCATATTCCTCTACTAAAACTTCCCTGCATCCTCAAGTTATTCTCATATGTATAATTGGGACACTCCGGTCAGCATCATCGTGAATAAATGTGTCTGGACTTGTTTCAGGAAGGGCAGTTCACACCAATTATCTTTTAGTATTTATATTAAAATGAATACACATTTTATTCTGGCCACAGCCAAAACAGCATGAGTCATGTTCCTTCTCAAGAAAAATTATCTGAGGACTCTGAGGTCAGGTGAAAATAGCTCTTTTACATTATATTGGATCAGAGACAAAAATTTGTCTCATGAAGACAGCATCATAAGCAGCTTGAGCATAGGGGTCATTCTATGATTTGTCTTTACTTTCCATAGTTTCTTGCATGATATTTTTTGAAATAAATAATTACCTATTGATTAAATGTCAGATTGACTTCAAAGATGCAAAGTAATAGTGTTGAGGTTTTATTGCCCACAGTTCTCATTTATTTATTAATGTATTTTACTTTCCAGAATTTCTATTGGGATATGTCCATGATCATGCTCCCTTGTGATCTCAGGTGGCCTGAGGTTACTTGTCACACTGCCAATCACACACACCCTGTCTGAACTAACACAGTCTTTTAATGTGATCATTCACGGGGCTAAGAGAAAGCTAGGGAAAAGCATAGTTTGCCAGTCAGATAGCTTTGAAAATGTGGCTTTTTCTACAGATTATGATTTCTCTGAAGAGGGATTCTTCTGAATTCTTCTTTTCTTAGGGATTTCAGAAACAGAAACATCTATAGAAAAGGTTAGACAAAACTGGAAGCACAGAATTCTGTTCTGTTTTGTTTAATTTTTCCCTTAGCATTATCATTACAACTCAGTGAAATGTCTTGCATAAGACCTTGAAAGTGCCACTTTATATTTACAGGATAAATCAAATAAGATACATACAGTTCTTGGTTCTATATAAATAATAAAACTAGAGCTATGGCTTATAATTAGATGGAGTCAAGGCACTCTTCAGCTTAATCTGTATAATCATGTAAGTTGAGATCTTGAACAGAGAATATCATTACTTCTTTAACACTGAAAACATTAGGTCCCATTTTATGAGATTTCAGATACTCTACAGTAACATGGAAATCATGACTTTGTAAATAACTCTCAGACTCCAAGTCCGTATCTAAAGCAAAACAACAATCTTTGTCATTAATACCTTTTTTGATGTCTTGTTAGACATCAAAACAGATTACTGTTCATGGTGGATTAACTAATGGTCCACTTGTCACACCTAGCTGAGCTGAATCAGCATGATTCTGGATGTGGAAGACCCACCTGAGGCCAATAGCATAAAAGAACTGGAGAGGAAGATGGTGCTATTGATTCTTCTGGAAAAGCCTGTTGTGCTGACTTTCCTGGTATGAACTCAGCTGTTCTCAACGTTGGAGAAACTCAGATCCTTGCTGTCGCTGAGAATGGTTACAGTTCTCTTCAGGGGAGCTCTGGTCCTTACCTTGAGCATCACTTCCTGGCTCCAGGGCAGATTCCTCAGCCTGCTGGTGCAGATCCTTCACCCCGCTGGTGAAGACTTTCAAGGCTCCACCACTGACCTTAGAGCCTTCTCAGTGCAGATCCTTTATAAAGAATTACATGAGGCATTGTCGTGGGTTCTAGACCTCCAGCTTGGACTTATGGAGAACATTGCCATGGGCTCTAGGTCTTCAGCTGGACTCATGCAGGGCATTGCCTTAGGATCCAGGCCCCCATCTGGATTCTTGGGGTCTCAGTGTATGGACAGATCTCCCACACTCTCTTGCATTTGACTCTTTGAGTGAATATTATAAAATAATCCCTATAAGTTATGTGTCCTGTATTAAATCATTTTCCTTGTGAATCCTGACTACAACACTGTTCTACCTTGGTTTTTCCTCTACAATCACAAAGCACAAATCTACAGTCACATATAGACACATCACATATAGACAATCACACAATCTATAATCACTCCTTCTACGAGTGACTTCACAAAGTTCCTGGCAGGACACCACTATTAGTAACTTTAACTGTTACACTGTTCACTGACATTTGAATAGATCCTTTCCAGAAACTCACCTTCCTTATATTTAAGAACAACTAATATAATCAACCATAATGGCATATGCCGATAATCCTAACACTCTGGGAAGTTGAGGTGGAAGGATTAAAAATTCAACCCTGGCCTGTACAACTTACTGATTTAGTTAGACCCTATCTCAAAGTTAAAAAAAAAATTAAAAGGAGGTTGGATACTGAGGATATAACTCAAAGCAGGAGCCCTAAGGCTGAGGCCAGCCTGGGGTGCAGAGTGAGTTCAAGACCAACTATAAATACATAGTGACATCCTGTTTCAAAACAACAAAACAAAGCAAACCAAACCAAACCAAAAAAAAAGAATCTTTCTCCTCAGAAACAACTATATACACTGGTGGAAGACTCTGAGATTTGGAAAGCTGCGTAAGCTCTTAATTTATTTCCTCCCAGTAAACTGTCACTGGTCAACCACTAAAATCATATCCTCTTCCCCCTAACATGAGGACACTAAATTTCTGTGACTGTTAGAAAAATAAATAAATAAATAAATAAATAAATAAATAAATGAAGGAATGAAAATATTGAGTGAACAATACCCCTAAAAGTATTTGTTGATTTGCTTTAAATTTACACATTAATTGAAGGGAAAAAAATATATAGTATTTGCACTTTCACACATGATTTCCAGCTGATTCTTGCACTTGGGTTTGGGCCTTAGTCTAAATGTAGTATAAATCACTCTGTGATAGAAATACTTTCTTTCTTTTCTCCACCTATTCACACCTGCATGTGGTATATTTCCCAGTTGCTTTTCCATTTGTCTTTGCCCAGCAGGGGGCCTACACTGCTGCTGCCAAGTTAGTGCTACTTAGCCAAGGCTGCAGGACAGAATGTGCCATGCTCATAGCAGCCATCTGCAAGGGGGACCACAGATGAAAGCAGGTGAGTTTAGGGCAGCAGTAACTGGAGAACACTCTCTAATTTGACCCTGATGAGAAAAGCTGAACAAGACCACTCTGGAAGGAGACCTATAATACCTGAGGCCAAGCCCACCTTAAGCGTCTTACCCTCCATCCGCTCCCCTTTTGCCTCCCTCCTACTGCCTTCTAGGGCCCATTCTTTCCTCGACTTGCTCTGTCTTGCCTTACCCTTCATGTTCCCAGGACCAGTTGTGCCCTTCCTGGGTCCTTCTGCATCTCTGATTTCCAGGTGACTTGTTTAGCCACCACACACATGCACATTTCTGGGATTGTGTTGTTGGGAGGAATGAAGATATTTTCCTTGCTACAGTCAGATCAGAAAATGCTGGAAAAAAGATTTCAATGGTTACTTTAAAGGCTCCCATGAAAGGATTTTTCCTCAGGCTAAACGCCTTTCCACATCCCTGGCCCAGTATCCTAGGAGTGAGACAGACTGCTGAAATGAACCTGTGCATTCTCTGGCTTTTCGGATCCTACTTTCTTCAAGGCAGGTTCTTGGACTTTGGATATCTAATGTTTAGTGATGCCTGATGTGTGGTAGATGTTAAGTATTTCTCAAATTGCATTGGCCTTCCTAGGCCACATGGTTTATACCTTTGCCCTTGTCCATAGCCCCAGTGCAAGGGCTTCAGAGGATTGAAGGTACCTGCCGTGAGTTCCAGTGGCTGGAATCTGTGAGTCTTCCTTCGTCTCGGTAGCATTGGAACAGAAAACATTAGATGGGCTGAAGTGTTTTAAGAAACAGGTAGGCAGAGTCAGATAAAACAGAAAGTACTGCCACTGAAAAATTCCAAGTGTCAACTGCTTTATTTTTGTCTGCGATTAAAAAATCTGGTTCCTTTTCCAGTACAATGTTTTGTTCATTATCTCTGCCTTGGCCGGCTCTGACTAGAGCGGTGTTATATCAAATGGGCATTTCTGGGTCATCTTAGATTTTCCCAGCGTACAATATGCTCCCTCTGGAGTGAGTGTTTAGTCTCACTTCCAATCAGGGTAAGGAAGGGGGGAAAACAAGACTTATCAACTACTTCCATGCAGGATAGAAAAAAATATACAAGGAAGATGAGTTGTTTCAGACCTTGTTTCACTTCCAACTCCTACCAATTGTGAGGTGGGAGAAAAGATGTTTCATAGAATTGTATGGAATTCTGAGCTTGGAGGCACCTCAGCAATCACCTAAAAGAATTTCTTTATTTTACAAATGACACTGAGGTCAGTCCAAGAGGCTAAAAGGCATGTGCCAGGGTGGAAAATGGCAGAGCAGGGCTCTAGCTGATTTTCCTAAACCAGTGTAGACCTTCCTCTTGTTGCCTGTCTACAACATGGAAAAAGCAAGTTGTTTAGCATTGTCCTTTCCCTTCCTTCTGAATGCCTTCCTTTCCTCCCCTGTTTCTCCACTGATTATCCAGGGAATTATAGTCCCATGATTGTCTCCCTTCATCTTTAAAATTTTATTTTCAGTAAAGTGCTGGCATCGTGTTTATATACAACTGCGAAGTCTTAGTATTAGAATACTTTTTAAACAAAGCTTATAAAGATTTTGAATATAGAAATAAAGAAGAGACATTTTCTATAATATAAAACCCCAGGTGATCTCATCCTTTTAAAAATAAAAGCAATATTTTCTCAAAGTAAGAAATAATAGCGTTGTGTTCAGCTCTATGCATGTACAATAACTCATTTAAATATGCCCTAAGTTTTTTCTAGGTTTCTATATTGCAGGTGAGAATAGTCATGTATGTATTGTATATGCCTGTGTGTACACACCCACACAGTTACACATATATACACACACACTTTAGGGAGATTAACTCTACTACTAGTTGTTAAATTAAATGTATGAGGATTTAAAAATTTAGTCAACATTTTAAAATAGGGGATTGGAATGTCCAAAGAGTGACAAGCTTTAGATAAGATTAGATGAAATATTTTATTGAAGCTTTTTGGTCACCTCTGTGAGGACTGAGAAAGGTTGCTGAAGGCTAGGTGCCCAAGAGAATTCCCAGCATCACAGCCTCTAGACTGGAAAGCAGACTACAGGGGCTGAATGCAGCGACTTGAGTTACACTTGACTGTGATCTGAACTAGATGGCAACTTGATTCATTTCAACAAGGAGAAATGGAGCGCCTCTAGTGTCAGGCACATGAAATTTCTCAAGCAAAACATTCTCATCCGGAATGTGAAGTTAACGTAACTACAGCCTAGGTTGGTAGAAACTATTAAATCCAAATATTAGAAATTGGTTTAATGAAGAAAGGTTGGTACAAGTACATTATAGTTAGGAGGAATAGGTTCTGGGGCTCTGTTGTACAGTAAGGTGACTAATGATATTGGATACATATTACTAATCTCAAAATAGCTAGAAAAGAGAATTTTCAATGGTCATTACATAGAAAAATAATAAATACTTAAGATGATGTTTATACTAATTATACTGATTTATTCATTACATTATGTATACAAATATCAAAAATTATGTTGCAGTCCATAAATATGCATGATGGTTAGGTGTCTGTCAAACATCAAACAAAGCTTACAAAGAGAGTCTAGTTTAAATTGGTACTTGGGTTTTTAATTTGACACCTTTAGCAAATAAACCGAAGGATTTCTTCTCTTGGAAGGAAGAAAAATCCTCCCTTTAAGAAGATCATTTCCTTCTCCCTTGCAGCCCTGTCTGGTGTATACATCCCACCCCCCACGCGCCAGCCTCTGCACAGTGAAACGTTCCGAACAGAGAGGAAGAGAGCTCCTAGCAGGAAACCAAGGAGCATGCCTTAAAGGTTCCAAAATGAGGCTGTACAATTGTCATTCACTTGCTTTTTAAAAGGAGACAGTCTCCTCCCTCTTCTCTTACTAGCTTATTAGTTAGTAGTGTAGAACCAGCAAGCTAAGACCAGCAGCCAAAAGCTGATCAATAATGTATCTGTATGTGTCTGAATCAAAGGCACCGTGGTTAGGAAAGGCAAGCACAGAGTACCTTAAATCACAATGCACAGCAGTGGGAGCCAGACAGTAGAGAAGGGCCTGAGACAGAACAGAGAGAAGAGAGAATCCAGGCAGGGGGTCAGAAGCTGGGGAGAGAGACCCAATTGTTAAAAACAATACAGCTCTTATTCTGAAAGGCTGAATCTTCAGAGGATAAAGGAGGTACAGAGCTTTTGGGGATCAGTTTCAAAAATATATTTACATAAATATACACATACATATCTGCTTTGGAAGTACAGGGGTCAAATGAAGCAAAAGGTTTTGTACTTCTTTGGATACTTCAAACAGAATCCCTGCATCACCTAGAATTTTCCAGTGTCTGTTTAGTCTCCTTTTCCTAGATGATATGTTTGGTCACTAAGTAAAAGTCAGGGACCACATACTGATGGCTCTCATTTCCATCTGAACCCTGTAAAGCATACAGAATATCTCCAAAGGATTGTGTTTGACCTAGGTTTCAGCCCTTGTCTTTACAACCAAATCCCACCCTGTTCCCTAGCTCCTTCAAAAATGTTTAGGTCTAGAATTTGGAAGCTGGTAATATGAAGACTTTGAGGAATCTTACTGTTCAATTAGCCCGAACTTCCAGTTTTGTAGATGAGGAAACTGAGACCTTAGAAAGAGCTACCTTAATTAATATCAGGTAATTAGAACTAGATCTCAGACCTTTTTAAGTACCATCTCAGTCATCATTCTGCTGTTTCACCAATAGGCTATGTATTCAGCATTTCCATGCTTGCTCTTGAGAGCCAATTAAAACATCAACCAATGCTACTCAGAAAAAGATACATTTACATCTTTTCACTAGTGGGTTTTTTCCAGTAAAAAGAACACTGAACTAAAACTTCTAAAATGATGTGAATTCTCTTACTTCATGTATCATGGAGTTTATCACTGTTTCAGAAAATGGATTTGATTAAACAAGGTATATGTATATGTTGTGAAACAGGAGGTGAGCTGGGACAGAAAGAAAAAAATACACACTTTATATCCTAAAGTTATAAATTATTTTGTTTGACCTCCAGTTTCAATCTTTAACATAAATCTAAAAGCAGTGATGTGGGTCTTTTTTGCACATAGGGTAACATTTCATGTATAAACCAAACATATATGCTCATATGACTTACTCGTTCATTGTCTGTCTCCCATTAGAATGTAAGATCATTGAGTAAGTCTTCTGTTCAGGCTTATATTAACTAAGGTAGTATTAAAATGTATAATATAGAAGTTCATGTCTATCTCTGCTTAAGTCTAAACCAATGTTCAAATTATTGTCCTGCAAGTGGTGATTCCGACTCTTTCTACCATGTGGTCCTAAAATAGAAGAAATAAAGACAGGCAGAAGGGAGACAAGAGTTGTGTGTGGTGCCACACGCCTATAATCCCAGCACTAAGGAGGCTAAGGCAGGAGGATTGCTTTGAGTTCAAGGCCAGCCTGAACTACATAGTGAGACCCTGTCTCAAAAAGAAAAGAAAAGGAAAGGAAAGGAAAGGAAAGGAAAGGAAAGGAAAGGAAAGGAAAGGAAAAGAAGAAAAGAGGAAAAAAATTGTAATTTTAAAATTATACTTTTAAGAACACTACAGCAACAGGACACAATTAAAGTTAGCCAACGTTATAATGATTTTTCCCCTTCCAGTCAATTCAGTCATAATTTCCCAAGTTTTAAAATATACAATAAGTCTGTAAATGGGGACCATGCTTATCTTCCCACACTATAGATTCACAAATTCCACAGATTTCCATCCTTGAGGAAATAACACTATTAATTGGGTACCGTATCTCTAAACTTCTAACACATGACATGATTTGCATTCTAACCTAGCCCACTCATGGTTAACCTGACGATCTCTAAGAATAATCATCCTAGATCGTCCATTTTGAGGACATCCCCAAGAACACATGAAACCCCAAACCCAGATCATAATGAAACTTTGCCTTCAAGCATCTCCACTCCCTTCTCTGTTCTTTGATTCTACTGAGTAAGTCTTCCTATACCTCTCACCAATTTGTCCTGAAACATTTCTTTTCAGAAACAAAAGTTGGCAAGTCTACTCTATGACTGGGGTGGAGTAGGGGGCATGGGGTGCTGGTGAGTTGAGTTCCTTTGCTCCTATTTGGGGGAATCCTGCCTCCATCTCGTGACAGTTCTATCACTTACCAATGTAGCTCCCAAGGTCAGTGCAGTGCGCAAAAAATCATGGGAGAATCACTGATGAGAGGAGCGATATAACACTATATCCCACAAACTGTCGTCTAGTACTGGGACATAGAGCCACACCTAACACAAATTAAGTTAAGAAATGTAGTCTAGTTGTGCTTCCAAGAACAAGTGAGTCCAGAGATCATTAGCAGCCTTTACCACAACTCATAGGGTTTAGGACATGCTACCCCCAAAATATCTCCTGAGTATTTTAAATATTTTCAGCTGAAAGAATTTGAGAAATGTCTTGTTCAGAAAGATCTGTCTGTCTTTATCTCCTAAACAAATCATAAAACCTAAGACTGATTTCTTGGCCTTTTCCTGATACAGGGCATAGGAGCATCATGTAAGAGGTACCCTCCTAGTACCCAGAGAAGAACATTCATGTGTTTGAAAGTGAAGGGACATAAAGAAGAATATGAAGAAGAAAAAAAAAAGCTTTTGTTAAGCTTTGTTTTCCAGTTTATTACCATTTGATTATATGCTTTTGTCTTATCAAATTTCTATGACTACATATCTTAGATCATCCAAAATCATCAAGACTCTACTCATCCTTAAACCAGCATGCAAACATACAAATTTAACAGTGCCCTTGGTTCTTTGTTTTTTTATGAAGGCTCCTGTGTCAGGCAAAAATTTATATTAAACAAATTTGTATGTTTTTATATAGAGCTTTTTGTTGTAGGGATCTCTGTAAGTAAACCTAAAAACACTTTTCCTCCTTTGTAGTACTCTTTCAGCACAGGCAAAAGTAGACACTGACACTTACTAGATTCCCCCCATAGACACACACCAGGAAAAATAAAAAAGATGTTGAAGAAATATTTGAATAAATGAAAACAATCTATCCTTTCACTCTCTTACAATCCTGTGAGTTAAGACATGAAGAGTGAAAACGTAGCCAAACAGAAATGAGAATTCATTATGATTCCACTTTTAAAGATGGTTTTATTGCTCTCCAGCTCATTTGGTTTTTCTTTCCCCTCAGCAATGATCTTTAACTGAAAATAACTTGATTTTCTTCATTAGCCAGTTTTTATGAAAGTAAAGTTTATTAGAGCTGCCTGATGCTCCTTTTCTGTTACTCTGAGTTACTACAAAGTGTTGACTTTATGGGAATGACAGAAAGAAAAATCTCAACTATGATGATACAGCCAGAATTCCCACAGTATGCACAGCATGAAGATTATCCTCATTTCATATGAAATTTAGAGCATGATCATCATTTTGCACTTAAAATCAGAAACCACAAGACAAACTGAGATTGCATCAGTTAGATGAGCATCCATCCTAGTAGCTGAATTTCCAGAGCAGGCCACTAGAAAACTCCTCTGATTCTTAACCAACCTCACTGTCAAGAGTTTCTTCTGCTTTTTCTACCTCTGCTCCCTGACTACATGTCAAACCCAGTCCTTTGCTTTTTACCTTCAGCAGCACCAAGGGAACAGCAGGTAAATGTCCCTAGAATAACAAGACAAGGTACAACAGCTGCCTGAGGCCTGGCTCCCTGCCTTCATTAGCACCTTAAAGCCTTGTGGGTTGTAGCTAAGCCTTTGAAACAGTGTCCTTTTCAAGTTTTCCATCTTCCTTCCACCTTGCCCTTTGCAAGTCCTTTCTGTGTCTGCCTCCAGTCAGAAACATGGACTCAGGGCAGCTGGCAGATTATACTTTTTTCTTTTCTTTTTGACTATAGGCAGTGAGAATAAGATAAATACAAACTATTGATTTTGAATAGCCACAGAGACATAGAACTGTAGAAGGTAGAAACTTAGACAAGTGACTGAATTCTTAGCTTCCGGGTTCTCAACTGTATAATGGGAAGAATTGTAAGTATCTGTCAAGTTAGTATGGGAAGATGGATGTAAAATGTCTGCTCTGCAAGTTCTTGTTGTCTTGCCTGTTTCATTCCTTTCCACACTGTTCCCCTGTCACCAGACAGGATCCTAGGAGGTCTCTTTAAAGAGAAGATGGGGGCCTCAACTTGGCCAAGTCAGGTCGTTGGAGTATCATTAGAGAAATATTTTAGGACACTTCAAGGAGAGGCATATTAGGCAGAATTAGAAAGTAAGAGAAGACAGGAAGGGATTCCAGTTTGAGAAGCTGAAAGGGACACAGCTCTGAGGGAGAGGATCCCTGTGTATTGTTAGCAAAGTCCTTTCAGGGACTTCTTGGCATGGTCAAGGGTCTGGTTGATCATTATCTGTTTCAGTTCTCAAAGAGCCTTTTTTGCTGGAAGAGCCAATGGGATCTTCCTGTGAGAGGCCAATCTGTTCTCTATAAAATGATTGCTTTTGTTTGGAACAGTCTCTGTTTTGTGTAAACTCTGCTGGAATCCATAATGACTACAGGTTCAAGCAAGGGCTGCTTTATGTCCACAGTCTGGAAGAAAGATGAGATATGGTATGTAAATTTAGAGATAATCAACATCGTATTACCAGTTTTTAGATAGTTTCTCCCCCAATGTCTAACAAGCCTATTTGCAGAGCTGAGCAGGGATTTATCCCAAAGTTTTAAAGTGATAAATAGATAAAAAATGAAGGAAAGAGAAATACACATGCCATTTGTCCCTGTGGTGGTCTCTGACTCTCAGCCCCTCACTGCCCTCTCGCAGATATAGTTTTAATTCTCCTCCAACTATCAGCACATATCTGTTTACACTGCAATCGCTCCATTCTGAAATTAACATATTTTATTGCAATATCCTTCTGACCTCTCCTCTGTTCAAGCTTTCTTCTTAAAACTACTAAGCTGATATGGTCCAATATGAAAATCTCTAGACACATGGTATTATTGGACACTTGAAATGTGGCTGTTTAGAACAAGGATATGCTTTCCATGTGAAACACACCACATTTTCAAATACAAAAAGAAAGTATAATACCTCATCAAGTTTTTTTGTTGTTTATAGGTTGAAATGTTAATTCTTCAAATGTACTGGGCTATTATTACTTAAATTATTTACCATGATTTACCATTATTATTTAAACATGTATTAGGTTGTATACAACACATATTATTAAATTATTCTCAGTTGTTGATTTTTACTATTTTAAGCATGACTAATAGGAAATATTAAATTACTCACAGCGTTCCTAGTCATGACCTGCATCATATGGAGGACCCTCCATATTTTCAGGTTCTACATCTGCACATTCAACCTGTCACCAGGCTGGGTAGGAGAAGTCCCCAAGGCCAAAATAAGGGACCTCACCTTCTCTTTTGTATAAGTTTGTGGGTTTTCTAACTCCTGTCATGGAGAAAGAATTTTTAGGACACATCAGTAAAGGGCACAGGAAGGGCTGATGATGCAAACATTTTAGGAGGAACTTGAGAGTAGACTGTGGGCACTCAGAAATAAGACACATTATTTCCAGGAATAGAAAGCATTTATGGTTCTCTAGAAGGGTAGGAAACTCTGGTGAAGGTGGCTTACTTCCAGGCAAGGTTCTGGCCCATGTTATAAGTATAGGAACAGTGTTTTTGTTTTTTGGGGTTTGATTTTTTTGGGGGGTGATAAACATTCGTTGACTTTTCTCACCATGGTCCTTTTTCTTAGATCAAGCTCTTGCTCTTTACTTTCTCCATTAAGTCAATTTATGGACTCTTAGTATTTGTGAGGAATTTGGAGTGTGATGGGTCATATAAGGAAGTAGATTGAATTTAACCAAAGGAATGCAGATGTGGATTGCCTTGGTTATTTCTTCTGGGTACTGGAAGTTGTAGTCTTTTTCAAAGTACAATTTTTAGCTGTGATTTCCTTGTCTTATTTCTCCCTATCTTTTATTCTACCTCAAACCAACCATGGATATAAAATGTTCTAAAAAAGAAAATTGTGACTGTACTGAACACAAACTGATTTCTTATCCTTCTTTCCTAAACAATACAGTGTAATTATTTACATGATATGTACCTTGAATTAGGTATTGTAGGTGGTCTAGAGAGGTTTGCCAATCAGTAGGAGATGTCTATAGGCTATGTGCCACTTTATATCAGTCCTCACTATCCAAGAACAGCTATCCTGAGGGAGAGAAGAGTACTGAATCCAATCCCCAGTAGAAGTCCAGGGATGACCTTATTTCTATTGAATGGCGCTATAATCAAGATAACTCTGATTCCAATTCCATACTCCAAATTTTCCTGCAGCACAATCATCTTTCAACTCAATGTCCCTCCTCTGAACCTGCCCAACTGTCAACAGGAAGTGTTCCTTCTCCATCCCTAATAATAGTGGGACATCTTTTAACCTAAGAAGGTCAAGGTGGCATTTTAATGTTGCCAAAGAGCTTAGACTTATTTTGTATGGGGGAAAAAAGGCAACCTGATTGTAGTCACTTAGCTAGAAGAAGGAGCTACATTATGAGTTCTTCTGACTTTAAAAGCCTTGCTGGGCATGCAGAAGGCAGGATGCGGGAATTCTAAGATGTGTTATGTACATGTATTAATTCCCTACAATGAATGTAATCATTGTGTATTGCAAACATGTTCTAATTAAAAAAAATTTTTTTAAAGTGTTACAAATAGGAATTCAGCAGTAAAAGGGAAAAACTTGAATGTGAATTCAGATTTGCATAGGTTCAAATCCTCTCTCCACATTAATTGGAATCTATAACCCTAGGAAGTGACTTGAGCCCTTTCAGTCTGTTTTCTTGATAATAAATATGTGTTGGTGCAAATTAGACTTAAATTATGCAATGTTTCTGGCATATAATGGGCCTTTAATGAAAGTTTCAAATATTATTTCACACAACAAATATTTCATTCCACTAGTTAATATACTGGGACTATGGAGAGTAGGACCAAAAGGCAGGGGCAGAGGTTGGGTACTCATAAGTCCCACCAACTTTTATTAAAAGCATCCTCTGTACCTTTTGTGTGTCAACTTCATCATGCCTATGATTAGTAACCTTTGTTGTGATTCTTATTTTCAATAGACGTTTATTAAAATATACAATGTTTAGCATAACACCAAGGTCTAAAAAATATTAAAGATATAATTCTAAAACCTAAAAGTTGAATTTCAGCCCATATTTTATTTTAAGTTAATCATATTAGTGGACCAGTTCTATGGTCTAAAAAATTGTAAGAATTCATTTTATCAGCTGTGGGATCTTCTTTACTAAACAGATACCTTCTTTTCAGTTTTTGAACATTATTATGATTTCAGTTGAATTTAAAAGCAGATATTGAAACTCAAACTCTACTTTTAAGTACTTCCATTAGATTAGAGAGCACTTAAAATTATCCCAAAGATTCTGGATTCATGGGTAGTCACTGGGTTTTGGGGCCATGGACTCCCTAGGAAGCTACAATGATTTCTAAGCATGAAAAGTCTAGGTTCTCTTTGGTTCTTTCTCATCATTATCTCTGTTCTAACATTTAGGACCTTCTCTGTCATGATTAACTTAAGCAAAGTAGGCCATTATGTAAAGTAATGAGGCTAGAAAGTCAATAATGTCGAATTTCTTAATCTGGAATTCTGTATGGTCCTTCTGTGATAAAATAGACTTATGAACAAGAGAAACCAAACTCAAATGAGTTTCAGCCATGAGAGTCTCTAAGGCTAGCACTGGTTTGATTTTTTTTAAACTATTGTCAAAACCTTTCATGAGCCACTGACATTGTCTCAGTGAAGTAATAACTTGGGGACATTCAGTAAGTAAGCTTTAAAATGAACAGTATATACTCGAATAGTCAATTAATTTTGAGAACAGCAGCTTTATGTAGAATTTTCTTTGAATATGGAAACTTTTCCTTATCTTGACCACAAGCCCAGATGAAATTTGACCTGTCCACGAAACTGGCCACTTGAGCTCTTGCCACTCAGTTAACATAATTAGTTGCATACATGTTTGTCTCTCCAAAGGAATAGGAGTATGTTGAGAAAGATCCTTTCTCATCTTGGTACCTCATGTACTCCTTAAAACCACATAAAGTAGAATGCATATCCAAATAGGTGATGAATAAAAATATAATTTTTTCTCGAAGCCAAGGCTGAGAGAACTACATTTGAAGACAGTCATTCAAACACTGAGTTTACCTCAACATCAAACGAATTTTGTTCTTCATTCATTTTCCTAACTCACCCTGTGACCACTTGTTTACTGCTAAAAGGAAAGCTGGTTTTGATGCTTCAGTGTCAGACCAGGAGTGACTTATTCCTACCCATGAATGGAGTTGCAACCGTTGAAATGAAGGACTAAAGAGTTTTGTTTAAAACTTGGTTATATCTTGATGAGTGATGGATATATTATTCAATTTGTAAGTTATCTTTCTACAGTCAATATTAACTTAAGCAGCCATTTGACTTCATTTTACAACTAGGGGTGAGCTATTAGAATCATTTGAGATAAATGATACACATTTAGCAGTTGAAAATGAAGTAAAAGCATTTAAAATGATTCATCATTTCAGCTATTTCCATATGTGGTTATTATTATTATTAATATTACTATTAATGCTGCTGTGTTTTACTACCTTAATTTTTTTTAAATCCAATGTATATGTTTGCGTCTTTCTCTTTATTTGTAAATCTTATCATTTTATCATCTTATATACCTGCAATACAGAACTTAGTGGTCTATACCATCTATTCAACATATTTTCTGAGACATAAAGAAGGACTCTAATCATACTTTTATTGTCCCTTGATGACTGAAGTAGCAAAATTAAAGATCTGAATTAAGAGTTGGGTCCTTATTAGTAGTGCATATTTCTAAGTAGGTATAACATTTTCCTTCTGAAAGTCTTCTTAAAGCTATGTGTACCTCTTATAGCATTTATGATGTATGTTATCTAATACATGTATTTGTATATTCTTTTAGACTGTCAGCTTCTTCAAGGCAAAAGTCATTGCTTTCCCATCTTTCTGGTTTCTTTTTTCCAGCCATAACTTTTCAAGTGGATAAAAAATTGGTTGCAAAAGTTAACAGGCATAACCTCACTGTGAGGTCAGATTAGATTTCCAATTATTTGAACAAAAATCACACAGGAAGAGAAATTGGGGTCCATTACATCATATCATTCCCTAACAGTGTCACTGAGCTGTTGGTGACATTGACTTCACAAGGTTCAATGGATCTGATCATGTTGATGTTTCCTGTGTCACAATTTTTTTCTACTTGAAGGGGTCCATAATAGATGAAATTTGTGCAAATAATCTTCTTTATTAGAGCTTCCATTGATGGGAGTGATTTCAAAATTTACACTCTCATTTTTTTATAACAGACTGTGGGAGTAAAGTCCTAGTTTTATGTAGGAAGAAAGTTGAGTCTGTTCTCAGGAAAACTGAACTGCAGCTACATCTCTGACTGTAGCTCAGCAACCTCTAAAGTCCTAATTTCCTTGAAACTGAAAAAATTCTTAAATATAATTGCTACTCATTTGTACGCACACACAGAAGAGGAGCTGAAAAGGAGGAAACAAAATAAGTCTCCAGAGTCAATGTTTTTATCTGTGTAGGTAACAGATTAATCTCAGTGAGGTTGAGTAACATGCTAATAATAGGTGACAGAATCAGCGTCTTTAGACCCAGCCCAGTTTAACTGTAAAGTCTGGAATTTTTAAATAAAGTATGCTTTTTCATCAGTCATGTGTCTAGTAATGGAAATAATCTATTTGGTGCATATTTTATTTAAAAGGAGAGGCATCTGCATATTTTCCATTTTACGTTCTATTTATACTTTGACTTTTTATTTCCCATTTGATTGATTTTTACTCTTCAATCCTGGTCTTTTGTTTTCTCTTTTTTTTTCCCCTTCCTCCTGCTCACTCATCTCTTCCTTCTTCCTCATTCTTTATCTCTTCTCCACTCTCTCTTTTCCCATTCCATTAATGAAAGTAGATAATAACTTGTGAATTCAAGTGGAACTTCATTTCTGAAACTGCACACTCATGCTGGAACCCATTAAGCTCGATAGCGAGAAATGAGAGAAATCATAATTATCAGGCCACTAAAATACATGAAACATAAAATTTGTCAGGGAAAGTAATTGAAATTATTGGAGCAGTTGGGACTGGTGCTGAGCAGACCCTCAGTGATAATGGAAAGGTTATAGGCGATGTTTAGCAATGCTGATGAGGTCCAAGGTGACTCTGTGCCATCACAGTCAGCAAATTTATGCTCAGTTTATATTAATTTGCTAATCCATCTCTAGAAATTAGGAAACCAGTAGTGCTCAGGGAACCCCGTTAGCTGGCTAGCAGAATAGGTATCAAAGACTCGTGCTTTTCTTCACCTGTATGAATCTGTTCCCTTCTTCGTTTCATTCTTTTTTCTTTTCTCCCCCAGAGCTCCCGTATGTTCTCATTTTGCTTCTTACTATTTTCTTTCTTTTAGCATCTCCTCTATCCTTTCTCATTTATTCTGAGTACCATTTTGCTCTTTAATTCCATGTTAAACGTATTTAATAAATTTCTGATTTGTGTGGAAGCATATTTCTTGTCAAATTCATTTACGCAATTTGAGGGTTGAAATTTTTCTTCCCTCGATCAAGGCTGCCTGCCAATGAGACAAAAACACAGTCTAATGCTGAACATATCAGTATTCCTGGAAATATCATTACTAAAACAAATGCTGTTGCTACCCTTGTTCAGCTGGTGTTGTACTGAGCAGGCATAACTGCGTAGGAAAAAGAATGAAACTTGATTTTCTGACTTTCAGCCTTAAAATGCCTAAAGTGTTCTGAACTCAGCAAGTGAAGAATTTCAAGTAACCAGGTCTGCATGTACATGTGCTTTTGTGTTGTTTTCTGTTTGATGCTGGGCATCAAATCCAGGGCCTTCTGTGTAAGTAAGCTAAGTATGCAAGCTACCAGGAAGCTATGCCTTAGCTGCATTTTGTGTAATGGTTGAGATACAAAAAATATCATCCAGAAGGAATTACTAGTTCATATGAGATGAACCAATATATTCAGACCATGAGAGTGGGACATGTTTACAGGGATGTTTGAATCATTCTAGAAAATTAAAGGAGTCTCATAGCTTGTGATAGTTATAGAGAGAATAACTGTATAGGCACCTAGCATGATTTGATGGTTGCTTAATAACTTTGCATATCTTCCATATCTCTTTAATAATCACTTATACTTCTACTGCTCTTTTACTACTTTTAGAAACCTTGGTTGATACCTGCGTATTCAGAGTATTGAAGCTGTTATTACCTTCTCATTAATAACTGAAGAAACTAAAGCTCAGAAAGACTAAATCTTTATAGCCAAGTTTGGTTGACTAATGAGTCTCTTATGTTTTTATTTCAGAGTGTGTTATATCCAAGTCTACTGTTAAAAAATTCTTATTTCATTCTGAGTGGTGTTTTGGTTCTTGGAAAAGAGTTCAGTCATCTCATTTGACAAGTTTCATGTTGTAGTAATAATTCTCATTCAGTGCATCAATTCCAGCTCCCACTACCTCAGTCGCTTATAAACAAGTGACTTCAGAGTTAGCTCTTTCTGTTTACTATCAGAAAAGTCTAATTGTTTGAAAACAAATTTTTGTTTCTGTGCAAGCAAAAGCCATTTCTATTTGTTGAGATTTTACCCTTTAGACCATGCAGAAAGAAATCATTGAGACATTATTGAGGTCATTATATCTGCCAGCTTTGTTCTCAGATACTGGAGTTAGTCTTTCTTGTTCTATAGTAACTGGCTAGGTAGGCTCTATGTTGTAGTAGTTAAGAATATGGGCTCTAAGTTTAGAATATCTGGTGTGAAAATCTCCCTCCTTTTCTGCCCAAGGTCATGTAGGTAACCTAGTTTCTCTGTGCTTCAGATTTTCATGTGAAAAATGAGAATAGATATAGTGTTGTAACATAGGTTTTGTTAGGATTGTATGCCATGACACAAATATACAGCCTTAAATACGGCATAACACTTATGGTCAATAGCTGTTAAAGATTAGTTAATGGTAACAGTAATGACAGTATTCCAGGATATATAGATCCCTGTCATGTGACTGTTAGAGATCTCTTCTCCAGATTAAGACTAATGTCATTAGTTAGGTCATTCATTCATGTATTGATTCATCTAAAACTGACTGGGTTGCTATTAAGGGCCCTGGTTCTAGAAATGAAAAAATGCTTAGTCTCACATCTGAAGAAAATGACTATCTGATTGAGAGATCTAAATCTTTATAGAGATCATTAACATTCAGGGAGATGAGTTCTCTGATTTATATACATATAAGATGGGGAAACAGAGTTATTAGACACACACATCTTTGTTGATTGGAGATGGTGATGGGTTGCAGGATAAAAATTACATTTCAAGAGCAAAAGTCTTGAATCAAACTTTGGAGGAAAAGTTAGAACTGTTGGGAGAGAACACAAAAGAGAGGAAGAATAGAATTTCAAACCTGCTTTGTGCATTTGCAAAAGGATGGAGGCAAGAAGCTTTGGATAGGAACCGTAAGTGATATTGTATGGTCAAATGATAAGATACCACTTTGAAAGAGGAGAGCACTGAGGAGCCTAGAGAGCAAGCCAGGCACTTATTGTCTCTGATTTTTAAGAAAAAAAAAAAAAAAAAGAAGTTGGGCTTTTACCTTGATCTTGTCTTGGAAACCTCATTACATGGAAATAAATTAAATTCCAAAGACTTCTTTTATATGCACTGTGACTGAGAAGTTTCCTTTGAACAATACACAAAAAGCAGTGTTCTCCAAAGCAAACCACCTCAATCTGCACCAGTGCCAAGAAGGCAACAAAAGGGAACAGGGGACAGCAGGAGGGAAGGTGCATCTGAGGGGACACTTGGACAGTATTTCAAATTCCCTTCCATAGCAGATTCTAGTATGTGAAGTTCTGGAGAGCAGTCGTGTAAAGCCGGTTACTTAGCATTACTTCGACTAGCGCTAATGGGCAGAATTAAACACTGGACTTGAGATTGCTAGTGCGTTTGTTTCAAGGCTTTTATTTTTTAACTTATATAAATAACTTGTCCTACACGCTACCAAATGGTATATGTAGGTCACTGTTGAAATATAAGTTAGAAAGGACACCTTGTCTTACTCTACATGATACAAGAAGACAAGTTACAGTTTTGTAGGATGGTATAATTAAAAGGGTCCTAAAATTAAGTACAATGTGACTTTTCTAGCTGTTCTATTTCATACGAGGAGGAAGGTACTAATCCTTAGTGGAGAGGCAGAAGTAATTTTTGGAATATTTATTAGAACTTTTGCTCAACAAATGAAGAATTTTTGTCCTATGATTAATCACTGACCATGGTTAATTAATGGCAAACCTAAGACTCAAATTTAACTCTTAGTCCCCTAATCTTTTGCTTTTTCTGTTTCCATTGGCTTCCTGGGCTTTAATATTTGTTCCTAAACTGTTTTCCTTTAATAGGTTTTGTTACTGTTAATATTTCTCTTCAGGTGTGTATTCTGGCTAGCAGAATATGAACAATAATAAATGTGTCATTCTACATGATTTTAAAATTACTTTATTAAAATGATTCATTTCATTTAAAAGTGTACAGCAAATAATACCAATATAAATGTGTTTTCAGTAGACTCATGCAAAGTCTCTATCTTATTAGTACTCCCACACTAAGAACACCATACAAAAGTGAAAATAGGCACTTTCAACAGGATTTCTGAAATCCGATGATGCCCAGTAA
>RJWT010002190.1:0-42298 GCA_004365215.1 Cuniculus paca
TCTCCAAAGAATGCTTTGCACCGAAATCTTTGCAGAGCTAGCTGCTTCTTTGACATTTATGCTTCTGCAGAAATGTCATTTCCTCATTTTTTTCATAAACATTCTAACGTAGGTAAACCTCTTACTCTAATGTAGGTAAACCTCTATCTGGATCCCTTGTTTGTTTCCTTGATAGCCTCAAAGACCTCTTTTTTGTGGAGGACTGTCTCCCTACTGCATTAAGTTCTATAAGGACAAGAAATACTTTATTCTAAGTGCTTAACCAAGTGCATGGCATAGGTACTCAATACATATTTGTAGACTATATCATTAAGCTAAAAATGTTTCTATTTTAATCATAACACTGATACTTATTGAAATAGTTATAGTAAAATAAAATAGAAATTAGACTTATAGTCAGAAGACCTGAATGTGAAGTACAGTTTTGGAACTTACTCTCTATAATATTAAAAAGTTATTTTTTTAAGGTTTACTCTTAATAAATTGTGAAACATGGATAATTTTATCATATGTACACTCACAGACAATGTAAAGACAAGTCAAAGATATATATATAAAGCAACTATCAAAGTTGTTGGCATGTAGTAGAGGCTTAGTATGTGTGGCTGAGCTAAACACAAGATTTAAACCAAATATTACTAAATTCAGGCATAAACCTGAGCAAGGATATGAAAACAGAAAAAAAGTACTAAAACATAATGTTAAACATTGTCAAAAAACTGAGAAAGAAATAATTTCAGAAACAAAGCCTTATCTATAACTGAGGAAGTACTACACATCTTTTAATCCAAACATATTAGGCTTACCTTTAACAAATTCAACTCAACCAACTCTTCTGCCCCAAATCTATCTAGCTCCCAAATATAGATGGTGTCTTACAGACTTTGTTATCTCATTTCTACACATAGCAAGATACTTTATCATCTTTGATTCAGCCCACAGTGAAGCACAAATATTCAACTCTCTGGTCCATTAAACTTTGTCTTAATTTCAGTATTATAGTAAATCTTACTTTAGTAATCAGCCAAGGTTAGGGAGACCTTAAGATTTTAAACATTGAAGGCTTTGATACATACAGACAATAAAAGCTTACAAAGAAAGTAATTATAACCCTTAAGTACTTCTTAGTTATCTTGCTTCAAAATTTTTCTAAAAGATCACATAATAGAAAACTTTAGCTTAAGACATACAAGAACATAAAATTACCTAAAGCAAATATATACTGTCAGAAGAGAATATGAATAAAATGTTTCCATGAACAATCAATCCCCAGGGGTATCAACATTTTTTTTTTTCATGCTCTCTGGCAGTCCTTATACAACTACTGGTAACAGGTTTAGGTACTTCTAGAATCAGAACTGGCTGGGATGGCACTCAGTCACCCACATTCTTTACAGAGTTGTTTGCTGTTTGGTTAAAATGAGATACACAATAGGGCAACCTAGCTTTTGCATTCTGCTATCTTAGGTGCTGGTAGTTAACTAGTCCTATAATTTGCTCTACACCAACTGAACAAGGAAGATTATATTAATACAATTTTCTATGTGCTCTCAAGCATAAATCTTAAAAGACATTTTATACTAAATCATCTAAAGAACAATTCCCCCAACAGCTATCGGCCACTATGTAATAAAATTTCATATGACAAACCTCTTTCCCTGTTGTCACGTCGGTCTCTCTCCCCATGTCTTCTCTCGAAGGAAGAGTCCCTTGTTTGATCTCTGCTGTCTCTTTCTGGATATCTGTCTCTCTCAGGGTAGCTACTTCGAGTCTCCCAGCTGTCATGATAGTTGCCACTACTACTGTGACTATCAATTTGAGAGCCTCTGGATCCCCGGCTTCCTAAATGATGGATATTTACATAGATGTTAAACACACTGTTATGGTTTGTGTCTAGATGTCCCCCAAAGCTTCCTGTGGTAGTGGTAGGGGCGAACTTTTTGTAAGTGACTAAATCTAGTTTGTGATGGGTTCATTGTCTAGTGCTGGGATTGGGGGTGTGAGTGTTACACCCACCCTAGGGCAGGTAGCCTACATGCGACATAAGGGAAGAAAACAGGCCTGCTCCTCCTTTTTGCTCTTCTGCTGTCTGTTGCTTTTGCTGTCTTCTGCTGCCATGAACTATTGCCCTTTTGCCCTGCATTGGAGCCAGCAGATTACCGACTGAAACCTCCACAAACTGTGAGCTAAAATAAACCTTTCCTTCCTTTAAATTTGTGCGTTAGATATTTTGTCTCAGCAACAAGAGAAAAGTAACTAAGATACACACCTACTTTAGTCAAGCTCCACCAATCACAACCTTTTTTTCCTAAAAAAAGCCTCTAAACTATTTTTCTTAAATGTGGTAGCCCCTGTTGAAAAGAATACTAAGCTTTGGATAAGAATACCCCAGTTGCCCGATGACTGATTAGTTTGGTAAGTCCCAATTTTCTGTATCTATGAAAAAGTTACACAATGGAAACATAAAGAAGATGAACTTAACTCAAAAAGTAACAAAACAAAAATAAAAACACCTCTTCATATCTAATTCTAGTTTATAATGAAAATATTCCAATACAGAACCAAAACAATTTGGCAACATGAAGTGGTATCTGAAATTTTTCACTTTGATGTGGGTAACAAATGTCTTTAGTGATTTTATTTATAATATCCCCAAACTGGAAAGTACTAAAATGTCTTTCAGTGGTAAATGATCAGATCACAGAATACCTGTACTGTGGAACAGCATTCAGCAATAAAGAACCCACTAATGACAGATGCAACAATCTGAATGAATTACAAGATAAAAAAGCCAATATGAAGCCATGGGTGATAGTATGTCTATGATCCCACTTGGAAGGCTGAGGCAGAAGAATCACTGTGAGTTTGAGGCCAGTCTGGGTTACTCAATGAATTCAAGGCCAGCCTGAAGCACACAGTGAGACCCTGCCTCAAAAAAACCAAAAAACCAACCAACCAAACAAAACAACAACGATAACAGTAACAACAAAACAATGTCAATAGAATATATAAAGCAACATTCCATTAATGACACATACATGAAAAAAATGTAAGATGTAAGACATTACTAGATGGCTCAGGTATAAGGGAAAGGTATGGGTGTAGCTATAAAAGTTTGTAAAACAGGGAAATTTTACATTGCATTTGAGTTTTTTTTTTTTTTTTTGAGATGGTATCAGTATATTGCCCAGGGTGGCCTCAAGTAATCTTCCTGTCTCAGCCTCCTGAGTACTAGGAACAGAGTGTCTGCCACTATGCATGGCTCAGATGAGTATCTTGATTGCAGAGAACGCAATACAATGCTACATATGATAAAAGCACACAGAACTACAAACACATACGAAACACACACACACACAAGTGTATTTATAACCAGTGAAATGTGAATACACTCTGTGGATTACACAAGTATTGATCTCTTGGTTTCCATACTTGACCACAGCTAAGATGTTAACATTGGGAACTCTGAAGGGAGAGTGTAAAGAGCTTCCCTATACACTTCTTTGCAATCTCCTGTCAATCTCTAATTAGTTCCAAATACATTTTTAAAAACACTGAATTTTTAAGGGGATGTATTAAGGGACAGAAAGGGAAGTGATATTGGGGCTGTGATAATCTATTGATACTTGGCAAAAACAAAGGCAAAATCTCTGGACAGTTCTGCCCTCAAAATCATAGAAATACCACAAATTGGAGTTCACTCCAAATTGAAAAGAACACATGAAAACCAAACCATACAAAGCAATAACTGGATGGTATTTCTCCAAGACTCTCACCCTCTAAGACACTTTCTTTTTGCTCTTTCTCTGTCTCACAGAATTTACATAGAACAGATTTTAAGCCCTAAAATAAATGCAGCATAATTGTTAATATAATAGGATATTTTAATAATCTTAATATCTGCAAAGAATATTTTAATAAAGACCTAAAAAATCTATATATTAGAAACACTTTATTTTTTTTATTTTTTATTTTTTTTGAGGCACCGGGGATTGAACTCACGACCTTGCGCTTGCCGGGCAGGCGCTTAGACCGCTGAGCTAGATCCCCAGCCCTGTTTTTGAGACAGGGTTTCACTATGCCGTTCAGGCTGGCCTTGAGCTCACTTTGTAGCCCAGGCTGGTCTCGAACTCACAATGATCTGCCTATCTCAGCCTCCCGAGTGCTGGGATTACAGGTGTGAGCCACCATGCCCGGCTACTAGAAACACTTTAAAAAAGAATAAATGGGCTACATACAACATGAAGGAATGAAAAGGTTAAATATCAGGTCAGATGTAACTAAGAGAAATATAATAAGCTAAGTCTAAGGATATGAAAAATTTGAAAGTTAAAAGTCAAGAAGGCACAGTAAGGCTATTTGACGTGTCTAGTAACTATGTCTAAGTAATTATGCTTAGAGCTACATTTAAAACAAAAAGACACAGAAAAGTTGAAAACAAAAAGCAGATGTATCAAACACATAGTAACCAAAACAGAAGAGTCAACAAAATAACCTTCAAGACAAAAAGCACAATGGAAGATAAAGAAGGTCATTCTATAATGATTCCAGGAACAGTTATGTGTATCTAACAATGGACCCTAAAATATTCACATTTGAAAAACTGATCAAACTATAAGAAACAACAAATCCACAATTTCACAGTAACACAAGATTTAATTCACCTGTCTATAATGAAAGAACAAGCAGACTCTTTAAAAAGTTAGATGTAGATTTAAAAACATTAATTGATCTTAGTGATACTCTGTATCCAACTATTAAAAACATAAGCACATGCAGAACACTTACAAAATCTGACTGCTGAGCTGTATGAGATTTAACACACACATATACCAAAGAAATGAAAATTTTAAAATGTATTATTTGACAATAATTAATGGAAGGAGAGCAATTATTAAAAGCGTTACTGGAGGGGCTAGGGATTTAGCTCAGAGGCACAAGCTAAAGGCATGTGCAAGGTCGTGAGTTCAGTCCCCAGTACCAAAAAAAAAGCCTTACTGGAAATCTAAAACTCAACTTGTATATAACCAATGAGTAAAAGAATATATCATTAAAATGCACAGTGTTTAGAGACTACTAATAGAAATAGTATATATTTCACCAAAGAGTAAAACATAATAGCAGAAATTAATGAAGCAAGATAAGAGACACAAAGAAATTAAAAAAAAAAAAAAGACCAAATACTATTTGTTCTTTGAAAAGACTCAAAGGTTACAAACCGTTGGCATGACTGATCAAGAAAAAAAATAAGGGAATATATTACAATGATAAAAAAGATCTTTAAAAGTAAATTTAGTAATACTTTCTATCAAAAGTTTGAGACAAATTTCCTAGAGGGGGAAAAAACTAGAACTGTTTCAAGAAGATACAAAATTTACACCTATTAGAAAAACTCATTTGGTGGTAAAACCTTTGGCCTTCAGACAAATGTCATCAAACTTTTAAAGAATATGTAACTATATGTAGATTGTTTCAAAGAAGAGACAACAAAAAGTAATACATTTTACATGGCTAGCTTGAGTGGTAATTCAAAGGACAATGAAAAACAAAACAAAACAAAACACACACACACACACACACACACACACACACACAAACACACACACGCGCGCGCACTCCTTCCCTGTCTGCAGTGGCTTATCAGAGCCAGCAGTGGACCTCTCCTACCAACTCCACACAGAGTAATGAATGACATGTTGGTAGCTCAAAATCTGTTATGGTAGGAATTACCTCTACCACGGGAACTGGCAAAAAGCAAAGTTGGGACTTTTTCTGAACAATTAAACATTTATCATTGTACAGTACCAGTGATGGTATGACAATTTCAAAAACATACATGTTTAATTCAAAATTTAACAAACATTCTAGAACTTCAAAAAATGACAAAATTGTATTTATCTCAGGAATGCAAGGGTAGTTAAATATATCTCCATAAGTAATAAGGTAAAAGACAAACTACATGATCTTCAAAACAAAAGAAAAAACAATCTATTAGCTAAATTGGGAAAATCAGGAGAACTCTTAACACAATAAAAAGTATCTACAAAAAAACAATGCCAGCAACAATACTTTAAAATTGGAAGCAAAGCAAAACCATTCTATTTATATTCAACACTGCACAGTACTGATGACAGAGATGTTGTCTTAGTCACTTTCCTCATGGCTAGGACAAAATACCCAATACCTGTAACTTCAAGAAGGGGTTTATTCTGGCTCATGTTTTAGAAGCTTTATTCCATGCATGGTTGGTAGTGTGGAAGGGCCTGGGTGGTGGAAAACTATTCACGCCAAGATGGCCAGAAAGCAGCACATGAAGGGAGGAGTCAAAGGTAGGAGCCAGAGAGGGAGATACAGTACAGTAGTATAACCTACTGCACAACCTCTGTGACCTCCCTCTTTAGATCAGGCCCACGTTCTAACACCAAGCCCGACAGAACGCCCCCTTGACCAATCACCTTCACAAGACAACTCTGAGCGCACAAGGGTCTGGGGGATATCTTGACATAAGCCATAACATGCTAAGCAAGTTACTGACAGAAAATATTAACCCAAAATGAAGTTCCAAGTCTGTCTGTTCCCACATATATTAAAAGAATTTAATTAGATCTATTAGGAAAACACAACATCCTTTGTGATTAATATACAAATATTAATTACCATTCCCATGTATCAGCAATAAGCATTAGAAAATGTAATGCTTTAAAAGACTTCATTGAATACACATGTAGACTGTTATTCACTATAAAAGTACTGTCTGAAAAGATTAGAAAAACATAATGGACACATACAGTTGCTTGTATCAAATGTTTTGGGAGATACACACAAAGCTGGTAAAGAATGGCCTGCAGTAGAAAAGCAGAAGCTTCTTACCAATAGCTTTTTGTACTGCTGAAATTTTGAACCATGTGAATGCATTATTTTAAAATTTAGTTTAAAAAATTCATATGCATACACATGCAACAAAAAAATGGGTAAAAAGATATAAATCAACAAATACATTTGAAATAAAAATCTGGTAATTCTTCATGAAATTAAAAATTGTTTTCTAAAATTTACATGAAAAAGTAAAGAACCAAGAAAAGTCAGGACAATTATGAAGAAGTTGAGGGAAAATCAACACTTAAATGAGAAGCAATAATACTGACCAGGAATAGATCAACAAACCAATGAAAAGAATAGGAGCAATATGAGTTCTGCAGCAATGTTTCAGGGGTAGATAGAGAAAGGTGTGGCTGAAGAAAGATGTTCAAGCTAGTAAGTCAACAATAATGTTGAAGCCATCTGGGCATTACTATTTTCTCAGGGAAGAAAAACGGCTCAAGATGCTGATACAATAAGTGATTGTTTAAAGCAAGTGCTATTAATGAAGAATACATATATCAGTCTTTACGAAGCCACCAATTTTGAAAATAATGCTATTTTAACTATTTTAATGATTATTTTATTACATATACCAGCTTATTAGAAATTACTTCTAATTCTAATGTTTGGCTTGATAGTAATTTTCTTAGTATTCCACATTAACCAAGATAGCAGGTATAACTGGATATAACCCATCCAGGTTGTATATAATCATTTTGGGGCCCCTTGTTTTGCTATTTTAAAAATTCTTATACAGAATTCATAGGGAAAAATCACGAGTGCAACTTATTGAGAATTACTTCAACAAAGTAATAATGAATATAAGAAATTATATATTTAAAAGTCTTAGGAAGCTTAATATTTTCTGTATGAATGTACAAGATACAGTGATATAGGCATACCAATATTTATAGAAGCACAATTCAAAAGAGCTAAATCCTGGAAGCAGCCTGCATGTTTATCAACAGATGAACAGACAAAGAAAATATAGTAACTATATATAATGGAATACTTAGTAACTATATATAATGGAATACTTAGCTATAAAGAAGGATAAATGTGAGACATTTGTAGGATAATGGATACACCTGAAAAATATAATGTTAAATGAAACAAACTGGATATACAAGCTTAAATACTGGATGGTTTCTCTCATTTGAATATTGAAAGTAAAAGTAAAGAGCAAAATAAAAGATTGATTCTACAAATGGGAAGGGGTCCAAGAGATTAAGGGTAAGCAGAAGAGGACATAAAAAGATTTACATTGTTTCATGCACATGTCAAATACCCACAATGACTGTGAACACTGTACATGCAAACATGAACTAAAAAATAATAATAATAATGAAAATGGGGGAAAGGGATCCAGAGATAGAGGAAGATGGATGGCAAGGGGAAGGGGAATAAAAAGAACTAAGATATGTTTTGTACATGTACCTACTCCCTAAGATGAATATCAATTTCATGTACTGCAAACATATATTAATAAACATTTTTAAAATGAATGTACAAGACACAGTTTACAACAAGTCAAAAACCTTACCTTTTTCAGGTAACTCTGGACCTCTCATCCTACTTCTGCCCATCCGGTCATTCCTAATTTCACTTCGAGACTCATTTCTGGAATCATTTCTTATTTCAGTACGAGAACTTTCTTCTCTCAAGTGGTTTCTGCCGTAACTCCGGGATTCTTCCTGGTATGTCTCCTCCTTTCGATGAGTATCTCGACCTTCACGTTCCCGGTAATCATGGGCATCACGAGTGGACCGAGAGTCTCTGGGATCACGGCTGTCTTTTGTGTCTCTGCCATAATCCCTCATCTCCCGAGAGTCCCGGAGATCTCTGGAGTCTCTTAGCTCCCTGCGTTCTCTAGTATCTCTGGCATCTCTCCGGTCCCGACCATCTCGAGGTTCTCTGTCATCTCTGTGGTCTCTAGAAGAACTCTGATCTTGTTCATACTCTCGTTCCTCTCTTGTGTCCTTTTCTCTATCCCTTTTGCCTCTAGTTTCTGCAACACAATTTTGGAAATAAATTGTAATACCTTTTAAAAATGTTCAGGAAGACAATATACTTAACACAGAGCTTTTAAAATTTTATTACAAAAGTAATTCAAGTACTTTGCAGAAAAAAAAATAGGCAAATAATAAAATTAAAACCATCTGTATGCTAAAATTCAAAAGAATTTTATTGACACTTGATCCTAAACAGCTAAAACAAGTAAGTGGATCTGTATCACTGATGACTTACTTTATAGAAACCATTTCTAGATCTGGAGGCAATCAATGATGTTAATCAAATCCACCAAGTATAAAATAGACCAAGACACAAGTACCCAGCTCACATACTTAACCACTGGAGAGTAGCTCACAGTTAGCAAACTGGCTGGCAAATAAATATTGTTATTCACTTTTCCTGAGTTCTTCATGGTATTTGTACAACAATCTTTACAGCTTAACGGATTTCTAATATATCACAGAAAAAAATAATTTCATTTTAAAAAACTGAACCTCACTGATTTATCTAAACCAAACTTGTCATTTCATATATCAAGAAATGGGGGCCCAAAGATTTCATGGCTTAGTCAGTTCCATATCCTCATGGGAAACTGCAAAGATTAGCAATCATTATGATGCCTAGAAAAGGCATAAATTGATTATAACATAAATAAATCTGACATGTAGCCAAGATTTAATAAGAATCCCAAAATTTAACCCTGCCTTTCTGTTTCTATTTAATTTCTTCTGTAGGCTGCTCTGGAATTGTCCCAATCTGAGGATGTTCTAGTAATTATTGCAGCCTTATACCTAAAATATACACTTACCTTCTTTTTCTCTGCTGCTTTTAGTTAGGTCCATAGACTTTCTCGAAGACCCAAACATCTAGTATCCAAAAGGCCTTTAGACACTCACATCAATAACCTATCTTCCTTGCCAATGCCTTTGTCTGTACACTTATACCCATAAATGCTGTTTAATGACAGAAGCCAGAGGCAAGGATCTGACATATCACCATCCTCTTCTGTGTACAACGACACCCCCTCCTATACCAACACAACTTTAATGTGTTCATTTAGTACAAGTTCCTTTCTTCATGATACCCCTATCTGTCCTTACAAATATATCTAATTATTATATTTTATTCTTTATCTACCTACCCATAATCCCACTGATATTATCCTTACTTCAAAAAATGACATCTAAATATAGAATAAACATTTGCTAAATCTCTTTTATGGAACGTTAAAGAAATATCCTGTTACTAAAGATTCTTCCTGTATCGTAAGTCTTATCACACAGAAAAAAGCATTTCTATGAGGCTCAACTGCATATTATTTTCCCTTTCTCAGAATATTTCATAATAAGGATTTTTTATAAGTAATCATTAAATGTATATTATATTCTTGGTCAGCTCTAGTTGTTAAATGTTTTCTTGAAATTAACATAGGTATAAGAGATTTTTTTCCATCTTACCAATGTCCCATAAACATGCACTAAAGCTTCTTCCATTATATGTTTCATAAACATACCATAAACAAAGTCGCATATACACTACTGCACTGATCTGGTTCCAGAATCACATACATAAGGAATAAGTCTATAAAATAGGTTCTTTCCCTGGTCAAGAAAATGCACCATTTTCTTGAATAAAAATTTAATTAAATACTGCTGGGATTATTGAAAGAAAGAGAGCAACTAAGTTCAGAATCTTTCATAAAAGATTGTTACACTATACTCAGAGAAGAGTTTAAAATGCATATTAAAAAGAAATGTTGCAAGTAAACAAGTAATTACTGAGTATTCAATGCATTCAAAAGCAACTCAGGAGAACTGGAGAAGGGTTAAATAAACAAAGGTAAGAAGCACAGAAAGAGATGAGAGCTATTTGACTGTGAGCATCTCAGCTTGTTTAGGGAGTAGCTTATTTAACACTAATTTAATTCTCGGAACTCTGAAAAAGAAAAACAGTTTTGCTTACTTTATATTCTTTTTCTCTTTTTAGTACCAATGATAAAGCCCAGGGCCTGCCACATCTTAGGAAAGAGCTTTATGAATGAGCTACACCTCCGGTCCTTATTTCTTTATTATGAATTTACAGCTAGAAATTCAGTAACTTGGTTGCACTGACCTGAAAGTTTCTCCAGCCCTAACCTCTTTATCAAAACATTTTCTGTGCTTTTAAGCTCTTTAATGATTTGCTGCTTTTCCTCTCTTTACAGCCTTTGTGTAAGTAACACATTAAGTAAATAGAAATGGTCACACTAAGAATCAAATAGTCAAAAGTACTCAGTAAAACATCCTAATTAAAGAACTTAGCATACCTCTAAATGTCTACTTGTTATACTTACTATTTTACATTCCTTTTTTTCTCATCTCCTACTGCCCTTAAGAACTTTAGCCTTATATGTAACAGAAGACTTAACACAACACAATCCTGTTTTCCTTAATACAGCAGTAAATATGAATCTTGACTTTTTAGTAAAAAAAAAAAAAAAAAAAATCTACTTAAGTCAAAGAACTCTAAAATAACAAGATAAAATACCGTGTATACCTTCTCTCCTTTCATGACGTCGATCATGTGACTGTGAGGTCCGCTCATGGTCATGCCTCCCTTTCTCTCGCATTGGAGAGCGATGCCTTGGAGGACTTTGCTTTCTCTGAGGAGAAGACAAACAATGTGAAGGATAAGGAGAAGCAGAACGTCGTAAAGATGGAGTCAACGTCCGTTGATAGGATGGTGAAGGAGTCCTTTTTCGGCGAGGAGAAGGGGAATGTCTTTGAATAGATGATCCTGATTGTGAAGATGATGAGTGATGCCTAGAAGATATAGGAGAATGATGCTGTCCTGCCGGGGAAGTAGATCTATGAGGGTAAACAGTAAAAAGTTAATTAATTATTTTTTTAAAAACCTGCTCAAAAGCCTTCAATTCTAGTCAAAGGAAAAACAAGACTGAACGAAAAAGTTAAAGCTAAAATTATAAGCAATATTTTAGGATAAATCTTAATTCCGTAATTAATGCCATAAAATTGTTTTAAAAATTTTTTTTTTAATTTTAAAACAAAAAAAGAATAAAAACAATGATACAGAATTTATAACTTATTTTTAAAAGATGTGCCTGAGTTGTAAGTCGAGTGGGAGTAACAGCTCTAGAAAAGATATGCAGTGCCTCTTTCCCAAGCCTTGGTGCCAAGACACAGATTCTTCCAGGCAACATTCTTCCGGAGCAAAGACTACCTACTGTAACTTAAAGAGTATGGAATTTACTGTGATAATCTGAAAGTGTGAACAGCTACAGAAAAAACATAGTTACAATATCTAGGTATGAAACAGATGTAAAAATGGCTGTAAACTCAAGGCTGTTACCACCAGCTAAGCCAAACAAAATCTGCGCTCTCTGAGTTGACATTTTCAACTGTGAAAGAATCCTAGAGTTAAGAAAAGGACAATAAAGTCCGACGCTATCTTAACATATACACGTTATATACATATAACAAAGTATATGTTATCTTAAATAATCTGTCTTTTCATGTGGATGGCACAAACCGAGATTTACTATACAATTCTTGTTTAACCAAAGCTTCCTTCAAATCATCTTACACTCCTACCAGAGGAACCACTCATGATAACGTAAGATACAACTAAATAGCACAGTCTGGTATGCCATAGTCTGAGCATGACAGAGATGAAGTACATGCATTTATGCAATAATTAAAAAAACAAGACTAATGTTTAAAAATAACATTCCAGAAATCACACGTCTTGATAATTACCAATGCTTATTTTTAAAAAAAAATCTTGACATTCTATACAAAGTATTATGGAACTATACTCAGTTCCTTTGATAATGCTTATTTTTAAGATATTTGCAATAATAGCAAAATCATTATTAACCCTATATCAAGGTTTCTCAACCTTTGTACTGTTGATATTTTGTATAAAAAAGGGGAGGGGCTGTCCTATACATAGCAGCATGTTTAGCAGCATCCCTGGCCAATACTGACTAGATATCAGTAGTATCACTCTCACCCTGAGTTGTGACATTACTTCAGTCATCCACAAATATCCCCTACCAGCCAAAATAACTACTGGTTCAAAACACAGCCATATACTATGTAGTTTATAAGTGATCCTTTGTATATCTTTTAATAAAAGGTTTAAATCTATAAAATAGTAAGTCAGGAAAATGATCTTAAATATTAGTATTCACAGTAAGAATTTAGGCAAATAAAAATGGCTTTTGGGTAATAGTTGATTAAAAAATAAAAATGTGCCACGTGGATTCATCTAAACACCAGTGATCTAAAAGTCCTTTAAGTTTTATGCTTTTAAAACACTTACTCTTCTAGTATAAAAAAGTCACAAATCATTAAAATGTAATTGACTAAGAGTATTTATTTTAAGATAAATAGAAATGGTCAATATTGGGAAACCAATGATAACTATTCAAATATATCCAACTGAACAGGATAACCACTATTATCTGGGTACTTTTAATTTCAATTTTGTCAAGTGCTAGTCATATTAGAAATATCAAAATTAATAAAATAATGTCTTTCCACTGAACTGACACTGAGCTTATTTCTGGGGTATATCAAAAATTGTTTCAGGAGTGTCTAAAATAGCCTTTAATAATTAGTTAAAAAGATGCAAAAAACCAAAATAGTTTACTCATAATTTCTGTAAAAAATATATTATAGCTTAATTGCATTTCTATTCAAACCTGGTGTCTAGAGCATGAAAGAAAACACTTCAAGTACAAATAACCAAGCGAAGATAGGTACAAGACTAGAACACTAATGTGTTGTCAAGCAAAGGTTTTTATCATTTTAACTTTATTTTCTCCTTACTTTTCCAGTTTCAAAAAATTGTGGAATTTAAACATCTTTACATTTTCCTCTCTACTCTTAGTACTCTTTTAAAAAGTCTAATGACTAAGAAGAAAAGATAAGATGCGGGGACTAGGACGAGATGGCTCAAGTTACAGGTATAAGCATAACTGTACTTACTTCATTGCCTATTCTGTATTAAATTAAACACCATATTAATCCTGACCTTAACTCAAAAAGGTATTATTCTTTATATTTTATAGCCAAAGAGAGAGAGGCTCCGAGTGAACAAATAAACTGTTCAAGGTCTTACACCAAGTAACTGGCAGAACCAAGAGAATTCCCTAAATGTGTAACTGAAAGATTTGTGCATTTTCCATTATACTGCAATTCAAAAACAAAAGAAACTCATACCCTCTACTCTTTTAAAGGATTATATTTTTCCTGAAGAAATATTAATTTCATGAAAATAAATCTGAAGGAATCAAAAGTGAACAAGGGAATGTCTTCTTTATCAAATCTGTGAGCATTTCATATATCATGTGAACCAGGAAAATATCCCTGAGGAATAATGATACAAAAACTCTCAAGAAAATACCAGCAAACTACTTTAAACAGCGTATTAAAATGATAACACACCAAGATCATTTACTACTGGAATTTACTACTGGAGTAAAAGGATGGTATAACATTATGAAAATCGATTAATAAAACCACATTTAAAAATGGAGAGCGGGGGATACAGCTCAGTGGTACAGTGCCTGCCTAGCAAGTGCAAGGTCCTGAGTTTGATTCTTGGTACAAAAAAAAAAGAGGAAAAAGAATCCCTTGGTCGTTTAAGTTGGTGAGCTACACACAAAAAACAGGTGACAAGATTCACTAACTCTTTGTGACTAAAAACACTCAACTAGAAAGAGCCAGAAACTACTTCAACTTAGTAAGAGGCCATTTATTGAAAGTCCACAGCTAACATCTCATTGAAAAACTAAAACATTTCTTTTAGAACCCAGAACAAAGCAAGGATTCTCCTTTTTGTCCCTTCTATTCAACACAGTATTGAAAAATCTTAGCCAGAACAGTTATATCAGAAAATGAAATAAAAAGGATCTATGTTGAAAAAATAGAATGATTTATTTGCAGATGATAACATCTTCTATGCAGTAAACTAAATTCTATAAAAACGAAATTGTTAGAATAAACAAATTTAACAAAGTTGAAGGATAAATAACCAACACAAAAAATAATCAGCTGTATTTTTATAAACTAAACAAATCTGAAAATGAAATTAAGAAAACAATTCAATTTACAATAGCATGAAAAATTATAAAATAGGTAAGAATAAACCTAAATAAAGTGATAATAAAACCTATGTACCAAAAACTACTAAAATTGCCGAAAGAAAATACAGAAAGAAAAACATAGAAAGCTACCCTATATTCATGGATTAGAAGATATCCATACTACCTAATGCAATCTGCAGAGGTAACGAAATTTCTATCAAAATCTAAATGGCCTTTATTAAAAAAGAGAAAAACTGATCTTAAAATTTACATGGAAACTTAAGGGACTCCAAATATCCAAAAATAATTTTGAAAAAGAACAAAGCTGGAGGATTCACACTTCCTGATTTCAAAGCCTGTGACAAAGCTAAGGTAATAATAAAAAAAGTGCAGTATTGTCATAGACAGCCATGTAGTGCAATGGTGTAGCATGCTCAGAAATAAACACTCACATATGAGGCCAAATGATCTTCCACAATGATGTCAAGACCACTCAAAAGGAAAAGAAGAGTCACTTCCAACAAAGGTGATGACAAAACTAAATATCTACACACAAAAGAATGAAGCTAGACCCTTACTTAATACCGTATTACAAATATTAACTCAAAATTGATTGAAGATCTAAATGTAAGAAATACAACTATAAAACTCTTAAAGGCCTCATACATTGGTCTTGACAAGAATTTCTTAGCTATGACACTGAAATCGTATGTTAACAAAAGCATGAACAGACAAATGAGACACCAAATTTTTACAATTTTGTATAACGAAGCACACAATCAACAGTAAAAAGGCAGCCCTAAAGAACAGGAGAAAATATTTGCAAAACTTACCTCTGATAAGAGAGTTAAGACTGAGAATACACAAAGAACTTACACATTAATCACTGGAAAAAAATCAAGTAACCCAACTAAAAAAAGCATAAAGACCCTGGACAGACAAAAATTCCAATGAGATCTGCAAAAGGCCAATGAGAATATGAAAAGATGTTCATAACCAATCATCAGAGAATTTGAAATCAAGTCACAATATATTCTCATTAAAATGGTTACTATAAAAAAAAAGTGTTGGTAAGGATGCTGAGAAATCAGAACCTTTGCGCACAATAGGATAACTGCTACAGAAAAGTATGCACATTTACTCGAAAACTTAAAACACAGGTATTACCTAAATGAGCAATCTCATTTCTGTTTATATATCCAAAGGAACTGAAAGCAGTCTCAAAGCAGTATTTGCAGGCCCATACTCATAGAAGTATTATTTGCTACAACCAAAAGGTGGAAGCAACCCAAATGTTCATCAATGGATGAATGAAAAAACAAGTATGATTTATGCCACACGAAAAATTATTCAGTCTAAAAAAGTAAGGAAATTCTATCATGTGCTAGAATACAAATGAACCCTAAAGACTTCTGCTAATATTTTATGGTTCTACTTACTGAGGTATGTAAAGTAGTCAAATTTACAAAATCACAATATAAAGGTTACAGAGACTGGGAGAAGGAAAACAAAGGGAGTTACTGTTTGATAAGTACCATTTCAGATTTGCAAGATGCAAAAGTTCTGGAGATATTTTACAGTGTTTATAATACTCAATACTATTGAACTGTACATGTAAAAATAGTTTAAATGATAATTTTTATGTTTTTACAATACAAAGTTTGTTTTAAAAGTTAATGTTTATTGAATTATCCATAACTTATTACAAAAGTATTAAATATACATACACACAGTTGAAAACAAACCCATTATGATAATGCCTGAGTTTCTGAAAAGTGAATACAAAAGAAATATTGTTAAAAACATACAATCCTCCTTACCTTGGCTTTTCTCTCTTTTCTCTTTGCCTTTCAAAATCCCGTCCTCTGTCCTTTCCATCCCTTGGTTTTTCTTCTAGTCTGTCTTTCACTTTATACTTTTCTTTATATTTTTTCCCCAGAGCAATATCTTCTGGTATAGGAGGAGGCGGACTAGGAGTACGGGGCCCTTTCTTTTTACTTTGGCTGCTTTTTGAATTCCTAAAGGTTACACAAAGCTATAATTAGAGGTCCACACATTTTAAAAAGTAGAATATCTAAGTAGATACTTTAAGTACTTTTATAAAAAAACAGTATTCCAATTAATGGCCTCTACTATATGGTAGTTACCCATATCCAGGGGGAAAAATATCTCAAAGAAAGGAACAAAGAATTACATTACTATTTATTATATTAATGGTGCTTATTATTGTTATATAATGTTAAAAAGTACATTTGCAAAATAGAGAAGAGGAAGAACTTTTAGGGAAGGATATAATATTATAAAATAAAACAGCTGCTCATATTAATTTTTTAGCTTATATGTACAGTATAGAAAAGCAACTGAAGAAAGTAAAGATCATCTATAATGCTAGTATTTTATAATAACTACTGTTAATATACTTTATATATTTTCACACTTTCACTATCTACCAGATAGCTACGTGCAAAAAACAGACCTTTATCTTATATCATATACATACAAAAATTCACACAAAATGAATTAAAGACTTAAATATAAAAATTAAAACTATAAATCTCTTAGAACTATAAAACTTCATAACATTGGATTTGGCAATGATTTCTTGGTTATGATTCCTAAGGCATAGGTAAAAGCAAAAATTGACAAATGGACTACATCAAACATAAAAACTGTTGTGCGTCAAAGGGCATAATCAAGAGTGAAAAGGCAACCTAGAGAATGAGGGAAAATATTTCTAAATTCCTATGGGGGGAGTCACAACTATTTTCTCATCACAAGAAATAGCTCATAATACTCTTAATATCTTCATCTCTCTCTTCCTCCATAACACACACATATTAGTGTATTATATTTTGTACAGAACACAGACATATTGTGGACATTTTTCTAAAACAGTAGATTAAGGTAATTATTGTTATAGACTAAGAATTTCCTTGAATAGATACTCCCTAGCTTTTTAAATCAATTTTATATGCACAGGTTTTTTAATGTGGTTTACAAGTTTTGATCATTATGAAAACACAATTACGTACAACTGAAATCTCAAATATTGTTAGAGAACATTCATTTAAATCTCAGAATCTTGTTTAAGAAATATTTGCCAATTGTTAGATCACAAAAATGCCCTCCTAATATTTGGAAATTTTGCTTTTCACATTTATGTCTTTAATCAAGTTGTAACTGATTTTTAAGTAAAGTTATCTTTCATTTCATATTTTAACTTTGGTCCCTTGTACAACAAAAACTGACTGGCTCTGCCTCACTGCTGAAAAAATTTAACTAAATACAATAGCATTTTTACATCCAAGTTATTTTCCCTGACAACTCTATATAAACAGTTATATATTTTGTAACATTTAGTACTGTAGATAAGAATTTCAAGAGCCACACTTTTTCTACTAGGTCACTTGATTTTTTGGTTGAGATACTTATAAAACACTATTCCTTCAAAAAAAAAAGTTTTCAAATTCAGGTACTTAAAAAAAAAAAAAAGAAAACAAAAACTTTGCCAGCATTCAGAAACTGCTCCAATCTGAAATGTCATGTTTTTTACTCAGCTTCATATATTTTTATTTCATCCCCTCTTTGTATGACCCACGTCTCTTTAAAGTTCTCTTTATTATATACAGTTACTGCACCTCTTCGACCTCCCATGTCAGGTTCTTCTGTCATTCCCATCTCTTTTCTACACTGCAATATCATAAACTTGTCTTCAAATTCAGTAATTTTTCTTTCAAGTAGCAATCACTGTAATAATTCTAGATTTGGTAATCTCATTATTCTATTTCAGCTTAAATTTTCCTCAAAATGTCCTTGTTCAGTGATTTTTTTTCAAGATCAATTGCTCTCATCACATCAATGCAATACCCTTGCAAACCATACTAAATTTATGACTGAAGTTATTACTTAAATTTGTTACTGGTTTCCATATTAACACTTCTGTGTAAGCCATGTGCTGAATATTCAGTTGGTATTGGTTTTTTAAGTAGCTCTTTTTATACATCTAATGAATTTTCAAAATTTATTCATTTTACTGTCTATTGACATTTATTGATGAAGATTTAAGCCTAAATCCTAGGACTTACTTTCTGCTACCCTGAGTTCTCAAGTCTCAAGATTTCTTAAATACAAAAAAAGATAATAGATAGCATAGTCCTCAAAATTGCTGTAAGATTTAAAAAAGACAAAAGCATGAAAGCCAATTAGCATTCAGAAAATTTAGCAGTCTTGGTCCTTATTTCTATTTCTTATTATCACAGATAGGGTTACCCACTGAAACAAGTAAAAAATTATTAAAATATTAAGACCCTATCTATTTTCATCTTCACCTTATGCCAACAACCATATTAGCCACACATCTAACTGCCTATTTATGTGATATTTTCTTATGCACGCAACAGGTAATGTCTATATTTCTAAAGATTTTTCCATTTCAAATATAAAAACTTGTCAATATTTAGCACCTGTATCAAAAATTTTTAAGATAAAAATGAATGTCAAAGAGAAATGCCGGCTCTCAGGGAAACAGTGCAAGTTTTAGTTTGTCAGTAATTATATCCATCCAATTAATATGGTAACCTACTTAAGACTAGATAACTTTTAAACATTATGTACTGCAAATATGTACAATAAGGAAGGGGATCGAGAGATGGAAGGGGGAGAAAAGAGGGAGGGAAAGGAAAGGCGATGAAAAAAGGAATTAAGATGTATTATGATATGTACCAATACCCCACAAGGAATGTAAACATATGTACTGCACACATATACTAATAAAAAGAGTCATAAAAACCCCTAGGAAAGCACACCCCTCCAAAAAAAAAAAGTCTATTTACCTGCTTGTCACTTCAGTTGACTTACTAACATTGGTTGAAATACTCCACTGAATTTTAACTGAAATTCTAATACTTACTTGTGGTTAATGTATCTTCAAACAGCTTATTGTATGACCAGCAATGAAATTTGAAGTTAATTTTCTGACATACTCTAGTCAATGTAAACTGTGTAACAAACCAGTGTACTTATTTTTTTTCTTTGTGTTTTCAATGTACTGTTTTTCAGGTCTGTCTATTCAATTATTAAACTAATACTTCATCAATTATTAAACTAATAGTTCAACATAATAGAATATAGGAAACATAATAGAATATAGGAAACATAGTTAATCAAGTGGCCAAATATTTATCAAAGGATGTTATTAATAAAGCAGTAAATGAGACTGTATTAAAAGAGGATGAAACTACTAACATCTAAAAATATTATTAAAAGTTTCTGTGAAGAGATTAAATTTCAAAGATGTCAAATAGAAAGGATAAGAAAATGAAGACAAGGTATTTCTGATATACAGTTTACTGGAAAAATGAGTAGAAGAAAAGTTGTATCATTGGTTGGTCAAGCAGATAAACAAGTAGGGTGGATCATATTACTTGGTTCAACTTCTTCCACATCCCTTTACAATACTGACTTGATCCCAGAAACAAAGGAAAGGATCAAGTCAACTTTACTAAATGCCTTGTTACAATGCAATGGTCTGCAAAAGTAGGCACTGTGGGAAGATAGAACAAGAAGCTATCAAGACCCCAATTTTCAAGATCTCAATTTAAATTTAAAAGGCTGCAAACATATACATCATAGCTGAAATATAATGCAAAATATTAAAAAGGAGGTATAAACAAAATCTGATAGGTACACAAAGGGAACAAAAATTACGTTCCATAAGGAGAAATGGGAAAACTTAATAGAAAACTTAGAATTTAAGTTAGAGATTGATGGGTTGAGTGTAGAAGACAGCAGGTGGGAGGAAAACTGAACAAAAATATTGACAAGCAGAACAGATCAAAGTCTGAATGTCACTGAGGAATATAAATTTCATTCCATAAAACGGAAAACCATTGAGTTTCACAAAGGCATAAAACTTTAATCAGAATTGTTAAGATTTATTTCCCTGACAGCAACTGTAAGAGAAACTGGGGGAACTAAATGTAAATATGTATGCTTGTACAGGGTTGAACACTTTATATTGTAAATAGGATGATAGAATAATCTAAGCACAGTAACTAGAGTCTTGTAAGCATCTTAGAAACCAGAAAGGAGATACTATGAGATTTGTTACAGGTTTAGATAGACAGGGTTTGCCAACTTACCGAAGGTTTTTAGTTATTAAAAAAAATAATAAAACTGGTTTATGCACTTTAATTAAAATTTAAATATAGTGATACCACAGTTCACAAATTCAATTCTCCCCATGATTACGGCCATGAAGTGAACTGGATGAGAATCGAATCAAATTTCTCCATAAAGTCAACATTAAATCTAACCCATGAATTTGATTCAATTCTCATCCCACTAGTTTGCAACCAGAATCATGGAAAGAATCAAGTTTATGAACCAAGGTACCACTGTTACACAGAGTGGAATTAAATGAAAACATGTGTGTTGTTCTATTTTTTCTCCTTCAATGTAACTATATTGAATCATTCTTATTTTTATTTCAGCTAGCTACTATAAAATTTCTAAATAATACACTTGGCTGTTAGGTATATACTATAAAAAGTATAATCTTGATCATGTACACAAAGCAATAAGAATGTTCACTATGTGTAAATCATAATAGCTAATAATGAAAACAACATAAATGTTCAACAATAGAAAAGTAACAAGTAACATAAACGTCAGAGAACTAAGGCCACATGTATCACTATAAAGAAGTATAAAAATATTAAATGAAAAAGTAAGTTGTACAAGGAAAGTTATATATCTGTATTATAATTAGATGAGAGCAATATTATATTTTGCAAAACAGTGCATTTAATAGAAGTATAAACATTCAAGCACACATATCATCAACTCCAAATTCAAAAGGAAAGAACAAGAAATATTATTTTTTTCTTAAAAACTAAAAAGTTCTGAAGCATATGTGGATTTGCTACATATAGTTCACTATAATTTTAACGCTTTTGTTTGTTTATGAAGAAAAAAGACACAGTAAACACTAACTATACTAAAAGCACCCTTCTATAATCAACTAGTTAGCAATTCTTCTTCAGTAACCCTTGAGAAAAAAATGTAACTACTGGCACAATCACCCTACTGACCTCTGCTGGTCCAACAGGGGAGAAGATACTGCAGATGTCTTCCTATCTTTCTTGCTAGCTGAAGAGGATTTAGGGCTTGACTTTCGCTTTGGAGATTTGCTAGACTTTCTTAAAGAAGGTGATGGAGACAATTTTGATCTAATCACTTCTGGTGAAACCTTTCAAAAGAATTCAGTAGTCATTTCAGAAACTCATTCATGGTACAACACAGTATACATCTTAAAATCATGAAAAAAATCCTCAGATTAAAAATTAAATACTACTATAGTCACCAGTTGTTGACAGTAGTCTAATCCATGCTTCTCATTTTTTTTCTTTTTTTGGTACCAGAGATTGAACTCAGGACCTTGTGCTTGCCAGGCAGGCGCTTATGCCACTGAGCTAAATCCCCAGCCCTAACTCATGCCTCTAAATCAGCATGATAATTAACTGCCCTATGATACAATAGTATCAAGAAAACAAACTAAAAATTATGAAATTTCAAAATTTCCAAAAATATTACAAATTATATTCAAATGAATTTTCATCTCTATACCTTTGAAAAGGGAACAAGGTATTCTAATAATGGCATGGATCTGAAACACATTGATTCAACCCCCATAGTAGCTGGTGACTCTCAGCAACAGGGCTTCAGTTTTATTCAACGGCAAAAGTATTTCCTATTATCTAATAGATTAATAAAAAGCTTAAATGATTAACACATACTGAGTTGCTGATATACAATGAGTTAATGTATCAGGATCCTAGTATAATTTAAGATGCAGCTAACAATTTAGATGCAGAAATTTCTGTGATTGATTTCCATGTTAGTAATTACTAACATATTTATTGCAATAAAATGGATACCTCCTTTTTAATGATAATTTCTTCTCTTTTCTCCATATTTTCTTGTTCCAACTTCATTAATTCCCTCTGTATCTTCTGACGCTTCATTTCCAATGACAACTCATGAACATAATCATAATTAATATCTCCATTGTCAGAATCTTTAAAATAAAAATTGCATTGTTTGTCAGAAACTATAATTATCTACACAAAATTACAGTTTTTCTAATTTTACATACAAATTTAAATGACTCTTCAATTAGAATAACATACTTTTGAAAAATAAAGGAAAAATTATGTCTATAAAAAATTCAATCACCATGGTTGGTTTCTTTATGAAAAGCCATACATTTTTAAAGATTATGAATTTTCTGAAAGTGATTCAGAGTTGTTTGAAGGTTGGACTGTTCATCAGAAGTTGAGATTTTAAAGGTTGAAATTAAGGCTGGGGATTAGCTTCAGTGGCAGAGTGCTTGCACCTTCTTATGCATGTGCAAGGCCCTGAGTATGACTCCCAGTAGCACAAAGGAAAATAGGGAGGGAGGGAAGAAGGGCTGCAGAAGATGTGGTAATTTCTTTGATTTACTTAAAGATTCATCAAAAAAGTGAGGTTACATGAGGTGTGCAATATTACCTCTATGTCATCATGATATAACTCATTTATATCTAAAGCTAAAATAAACTAATTTTAATATTAATGTATATATGTACACTAATTTCTCAAGGATTTTTAGTATGTTCATTTCAATCAACTTATACTAGACACAGTGGTACATGCCAATAATCCCAGCACAGGAAGGAAGCAGGAGGCAAGAGGATCAGCACAAGTTCAATGCCTGCCCGAGCTACATAGTGAGTTCAAGGTCAGCCTGAACTACACAGTGAGATCGTTTCAAAAAAAACAAAAAAAGAAGCAAAAAGAAAAAAAAAGAACTACCCATCTTAATGGATCTGCTGCCATCTTATCATATCCAATCTTTTCTGATGAAAATGATAAGATTGACAAAGAAGAGGAAATGGCAAGAGGAAAAAGAGTGGCATGAAGATCTATTTTATTACAACATATGTAAGTTATCTGTGGCTACCGGCACTCAGCCCCCCACCTGCATGTGACATAAATGCCAAGGAGCCTGGAGGAGGAACTGACAGTGATGTCTACTCTAACCAATAACCATGGTGGTCTTGACTGATTACAAACTGAAGTGCCTTGTCAAGCTACACTTTCGGTACTTTATACATTTCTTAATCTGAGGTAAAGAAAATGACGAAACTAAAAAATAATAAAGACAAGCAGTCTTATTTAATTGGTTAAAGCATAAGCACATAGACATCATTGTCAGGAACACCGCGAATACAGTAGAATGCAACTATCTATTCACACTTTGGGACTGAGAGAGTAGCTATACATTCATTATCTGTGTGCTCAAACTTGGTAACTCATGCTGGACAGTATCTCAGTAAATTATAAAAAGATTGAATCATGGTTTTCAATCAGAAAACAATTACTAAATACTTAAGGGCATACAGTTTTTACTAGATGATATAATTAAATGATTAGCTGTCTCTAGTTACTATTATTATACTCCACTTAGACACTTTATTTTAGCGAATAAAATGACTCAATGACCTGGATTGAATGTTCTCAAATAAAATTCTGTCACCAAATATCTGAATAAAACAAATGGAATAATTTTGAAGGTTTCATCAGTAATGCCTTGGCAATCTAAAAACTGCTATCTGGAAATACCATCAATACAGAACACACATAAGAAATGAGAAGATGGTTTTCAGTCTCAGTTGACAACTACCTGATCAAGAGAGAAATCTGAGCAGATAAAATATATGTCAAAGTCAATGTACTATAGGCAATATAGTTTGCTGTGAGGAAAAGCTCCTGCAACCTTACTCATAAAGCACTTATTTTATGCATATCTGTTTTAATCAAAACTCAGATGTTTTCCTACTCTATAAAAGAAGAAACAGCACAACATACAGAGGTGGGCATGGTGGCATATGTTTATAATCTGATCACTGAGTAGATTGAGGCAGGAATATCAAGTATGGTTCTCGCCAGCACAACTTAGTGAGAACCTGTCTCAAAATTAAAAAAAAAATAAATAAAAAGGACTGGGGATGGATCTCAGTGGTAGCACACTGTTACAATCTGAAGTTATTTCTACAATTACATTATGCAATGATTCTAACTCAATGAGAAGCCATGAAGCACGATACTAATATACTAATGATAAATTTAATAAGATATTTTAAAAATGTGGAACAGAAAAATATATGCAACACATAAAGAATGGTTGACATGAATAAAGAATTCTTACTGAGAGAAGAATGAGCAAATGACATGAAAAGCAATCCATAAGTAACAAAAATATAAATAGTATATAATGTATTATGGACACTTTTTTTTTTTAAATTACAGTAGTAATTGTTCACTAAGGTTCACAGAAAAGATATGCTCATTTTTTTAGTGGTAGCAATGTAAACTTGTATCTCTATCCTGTAAAGTCTTTTATTAGTATAGGTAAAAGCCTTGAGAACATTCACATCCTTTAATACAACTTTATTTCTTAAACAAAAATTTATTATATGAAAGTAATCACAGATGTACAAAATCTTATGTATAAGGATTACATACCATAAACATTTGAATACTTCGTTTTTATTTACAATGCACATTCACCATTTCAGTCTTAAACAATTCTGAGTACAAAGTAAAATATGCAGTTTCTTATATTCTTCCAACTGCCATCCTCACTGCAGTGCTAATACTGCTAACAGTACAGTACTGCATGCACGGAAAATCTTTGCAGCCTTCTCATTAAAACAAGGAACTGAAACTACAGTGTCCCTATGAACAAGATTTTCCTGTTTCACACAAAGAGCTCAGTCATCTTCATTTTAATATCTGCAAAGTATTTCATAGTATGAATATACAGTGAACGTCTTTGAGCAGGTCCTTCGTTTTGGTAACACATGTGGTTTGTTTCAACACTTTGCTTCTAGGAACAAGACTTCAATAAACATTTCGATACCTACCATAGTTTACAAGTACCAGTATTTTTGGCAATTTTCTCAAGCTATATTTGCTGGATCAAAGATAAATATAATTTCTATTTTAACTATGACCAAACCACACTCCAAAACAACTTTGTAACATAAACTTCCACCTAAAAACATGAATACTTTTCATTTCTGTCAAACTGATAAAAAACACTGGTGAAAAATTCTATCTTTATTTTTATGGTGCTCTGTCTCAAACCCAGGGCTTTGTGCATGACAGGACAAGCATTCCATTGCTGAGCATATTTCTAGTCCCATCTTCATTTCCTGTCAGCCTTTCTATCTTTATTTCTATCTTTATTTCCTGTACAGTAAGGTTGAGCATTTATTGGTCATTTCTGTTTCATATGCATATAACTTTAGGCTATTTTCTAACGAGATTGTCTTCTTGTGAATTTGAGGGAGGTCATTATATGCTTCTATATTTTTAAACATTGTGGTTACTAACACATATACAAGTACTTTCCTCTAGTCTATTATGTATCATTAACTTCTACATTTAGTTATCAGAAATTTCTAATTTTTATGCAGTCAAATCTTTTGCAGTTTTTGGGTTTCATACTTTATTTTAGGAAGATGAACCTGCCTCCAAGATTACCAAAATATTTTCATACATTTTCTCTTATTGCAACGATACTTCTGTTTATTCCTGAAGGCAATGAAAAATTAGAAAATTATAAATGGAGAACAAAATGAACTAATTTGTTCTTTTCATATTCTGTAATTCACAGAGTAGGAGAAGATACCTGCAATATACCTATTTCATAAAAATCAGTTCCTGGGATATATATAGAATTCTTTTTTTTTTTTTTTTTTTTTGGCGGCACTGGGAATTGAACTCACAACCTTGTGCTTGCCAGGCAGGCACTTAGACCGCTGAGCTAGATCCCCGGCCCTGGTGTTTTTGAGACAGGGTCTCACTATGCCATTCAGGCTGGCCTTGAGCTCACTTTGTAGCTCAGGCTGGTCTCGAACTCACACCGATCCGCCTGTCTCAGCCTCCCGAGTGCTGGGATTACAGGTGTGAGCCACCACGCCCGGCTTATATACAGAATTCTTATAATCAACAAAACCCGATAATGTAATAGAAGAACAGGCAAAAGTTTGGAACAGAGAGTTTAAAAAATGGCTTTATACTATCATCAATAAATGTATGAAACTTTTTGAATTCATTAAAAAACTGCAAACTAAAACCACAATAAGACATCACTATACACTTGTCAAAAGCTAAAGTTAAAAGGGCAAAAAAAAAAAAAGCATCATATGGTCAACTGGCACACTGTCGTTGATATGCCATTATCTACTATAGGTGGACACATATTTCAAAGCTCAGCAATGCACTTTGAAGCATAAACTCAAGAAAAAATGGGTATATTTTTGTTAAAAGATATTAAAAAATAGTAATAGCATCTTATTCATAATAACCCCAAATTGAAGATTACTCACATGTTCCTCAACAACAGAATGGATAAATTATGGTACACTCATAAAATGAAATATTATTCTTATAGAGCAATAAGAATTAATGGACTCTGTATTTATATAGAACTGGATCTCAGATGGCTGATGAAAGAAGCTAGGCACAAAAAGGGGATATTGCTGTAGATTTATTTGTATGTACTGCATCTACTTTAGTAAAAAAAAAAAACTTTTTTGAAAAGTTTATTTTATCTTTAGAGAATGAATTAAGGGACAACATTAAGCAACAATGGAATTGTGAAGTTATTCTGGTAAAATAATGCAAAGGCAATAAACATGTATTTTAAAAACTAGAATATTAGTAGTAAACTAAAAGAAATAGATGGTTTTCAAAGGCATTTTCTAGGCAGAAATATCATGACTCTGAAAATACATAGGTTGAAGGGAGGGAGTGTCAATGACAACACTCAGTCTTAAGGACAAGGTAAGAAAGCAGTACTCTTAAATATGAAATTCAGATGGAAATGTACAGTTGATGAAGGCTAACTCTTTCAATTTGGAGTTCAACGGAAAGTTCCAGATTTCAGAGTAATTAACATAGAAGTGAATGTGGCATTGGGATCATCTAGAAGAACAAATAAAGAGTAAAAACAAGGTGAAAGGCAAAAGGTACAAAGCTAAGTCTTAGCAGCTATTCCCATATATTTGTGGTTTTCAAAGAGCGGTGTAAGGATTCCTAGGGGCTCCCTTAGAAAACTTTGGAAGTTCTCAAAGTTCAAAACTATTTTGGTAGTAGTATTACATTATTTGTGTGGTTTAGTAATTCTCTCCTGAATATATGGCTAAGTTTTCCAAAAGATAAGATATTTTTAAGAGACTGAATCAGAAGTAGATACGAAAATCTAGCTATGTTTCTATTAAGTCAGATATTAAAATGACTTGCAAAAACATTTAAAGCATTGCCACTTCTTAAATTTTTTTTTGCCATATAAAGCAGTTACTTTTCATACAAATATACATTGAGTTTATTGTCACTGTCAGATGAGTTAATAATAAATAGCTTTTAGATTTCTAAGATTCAATTTCTAACCTGATAACTACTAAAAATATAATCCATAAAAAGAAAAGCTCTTAGCTAGGGATAATGATATACACTTATAATCCTAGTAGTCTGGCAGGATAAGGCAAGAAGATACCAAGTAAGAACCTAGTCTGTGCAACTTAACAAGACCCTGTCTTGAAACAAAAAATAAAAGGCTGAGGATGTAGCTCTGTATGAAGGCCCTAGCTAGGTTCAATATCCCTTACTGAAAAAAGAATTAAAAAAATTTAAAAGAGAAGTAAGAGGAAGTGGAGGGTGAGAGCTCTTTGGGGTCTTTATAGAGTACAAATATATCCTAGAGCTAAAAAACTGAAGAAACACTACTATATACTAATTCTTCCTAAGTTCAGCTAAAATTGCTACTCACTTTATATTGATAAAGTATGAGGTTAAGTTTACTACCAGTTTATCTTACTATTCATGCACTGAGATAATACATTCAATATTCCTTCAGTAGATAACTTTTAAATTATAGAGTTGCATAAAATTAAAACCTGTGAGTTTTAATCAAAAGAAAACAAGAAATCACCATGTGATTGTCTTAATATGTAAAACTATTAAAGATACATTCACGTTTAAGAAAATCTTATGTATAAAAAGATGTCTATAATAGAATCACTTTCGATTCTTTTGAAAAGATATTCAAGTGTAAAGTCTTAGAGGTCACCCAGGATACAAGGAGTCTATGTAAGACAGAAAGGCTTGAAGAGGAGAACAGAAAACTAGAATGTCAAATATAGAAGCTGAAAGAATGTTTTCTAACGCAGGAGTTCTGAGCTGTGTCAAATGCTGCAGAAAGATCATGTATGATAAAGACAAATACATCTTCATTTGCTCAGTGAAGAGAAGTACAGTTGTGAGAGCAACTGCACAGTAGGTTTTGTGGAGAGATGGATCAGAACACTACAGTTCATACCAGGTAAAAGAGCAGAGACAATAATATATAGAACTCTAAGCTTCTAAATCACAATAAGGATGGTGGCCAAAACCAATATGGGGAGAAGAGAAAATAGGCATAAAGGATAGGGAAGAGTATGTAATAAATGAACAAATTGCTGAGGTAGAGGAAATCACATTTAGAATACAGTACAAAGGAATGTATTGACTTTATAAAGCAGGAGGAAGGCCTCTTGCACAAATGATGAGGAAAGTAAGTACCATGATATATTAATTAATGACTCAACTAATTATCAAAGGAACAACAGAGCTGCCTGTACTGCAACTATGTAAATGAGGTATTGGACTGGACAACATATATACCAATGAATTAATCATAAAGAAGTTTTCTATTTGTTCTTAGATACAACTTTTTAACATAGCACTATCCAAAAGATAGAACGGACTTCCTTAATAGAACTGATGTATCAATTAGTAGAGATGATTAGGATACTTTTCAAATCCTGGTCTACGCATATCTTCAGAGATCATTCTGAAATACAGCAACTAGTATTTCAGGCATGTAAATTCTTGGTTCTCTGTCCGAAGGTCTCAACTTGACCACTAGCCCAATAATGTGTCACTAAATGGGCGTTATGTTCCAATTAAAGTTTATTTGCAAAAGAACAGGTGATAATCCATATTCTGTAGTTTTCTAATCTCTGGTCTAAATTCTCAGCTTATCACTGAAAAACAACTGCTGACTTTCTAAAACTCTTTTACCTTTGTCATCAGTAAGCAGAGTAATAAAGGTATAAGTTGCATATTTAATGCATTCAACATATGTTGAATTTCCTGTCTTTGTATCTGGTGGTATAAGGTTAGACTGCACCTTCTAGAACATCAAAGAGGTGGAGAAGATAGAACATTCACAGTGTAGAAAACAAATGGTTATTTTTTAAGATAATGACTCAAAAATGATTTTGTTAAACTTTCAAGAATACATCCCAAGACTCAATTATCACCTGACTGGTTTTCCCTAAAACTTGAAAGTCAACAATTTCTTGAAAATAATTTTATCAGGCACTTAAATCTTAAAAATTTCATTTTAAATATTTTGTATAAAATAACATACATTTAGATTTGATTTTTTTAACCTTAGTATTGAAGAATTTAAAAATTTTACAAATGTAATAAATTCCCAAAGAAATATCATACAGCAAAGTTCTAGAGAGAAAACAAGATGGAGAAGTTGAAATATGCAGCACAAACCTCTTTTTCTGCCTTTGTACTGCTATTATATGCCAGCTTCTGCGTTACAACACAGAAGTAGGATAATAGATAGTTCTGAAACAATAGAAAGATCACAGTTTTAAAGTCTACAGAGTGAATCATCAAGAACTGATCAGATAAGCAAAGATCTTGAAACTCACCATCTCTATTCGTTTCCCATTCTACATTTTCTTCTTCACTTTCTGGAGTTCTCTCCTTAGTGATTTTTATATCTTCCTTTTCCCTGTGTCTCCCTCTTGAAGATTCTTTCTAAGAAGTATATATATACACATAGATGAGTGTATTTTTAAAAATTATGTAAGGTGGCAGGTTATTGTAATACAAGACATTTTAATTTTATTCATCTTTGTTTCAAAGAATGAATTTTGTAAATAGTCATTTATCTATAAGCAGCAGAAATGACAAATTCTAGCGCAGCACCACAAGGAAAAATTAAGTATATTTACTTCAATAAGAAACAGCAATATGGGCTAAAGTTTAAGGTATTAAGGTAGTACACTGGAAATCTAATACCTTAATAGGTATTTGTTATTATTCAACATACTCAGTTTCTATGTAAAAAACCCTGGGGAAAAAGACAGTCTAAACTGGATAAAATATGCTGGGCATGGTGGTGTATGCCTGTAATCCTTGCACTCAGGAGACTGAGGCAAGAGAATCCTCATGAGTTCAAAGTCTGTCTAAACTACACACAGCAAGACCCTGTCAAGAAAGCAAAACAAAACAAAAAAAACAGAATAAAATACAATGGGAAGATTTTTAAGTGACCATATTTAAAAACAAGAAAATAGAAAAATTCTCTCATAGAAAAACTCTCAAAACTAACTGATCTAAGTCATTTCCCTACATGCTTAAGGATAAATTTAACCTCATTTAATAACTGTACAGCCTTTAAAAAAAAAAAGACACTTCACCGATTAGTCCTAAATAATGTAGTTGAAATAAACAAGATTTACGTATTATTCAAAGGTAACTGGTAGTCTATATACAAAACAGGACAATACAACTTATAAAATTCATTTGCATACCCTGTAACATATGATTTGAAACCACATTTTATTAAGTGGTAGGAAAACAAAGTAACCAGTGTCATATAACTGTTGCCTTTCCATCACAGTGAAATTCTCACTTTTATTCACAAGTTATTTTTATTTTTTAAAATTTACTTATTTTGGTACTGGGAATCGAACTCAGGACCTTGTGCTTGCCAGGCAGGCACTGCGCCACTGAGCTGTATCCCTGGTCCTCATTCACAATTTAAATACTATGAAAGAAAATGAAAAATGATACTAAGTATTCAAACTTCCTTCTGAGCATTGCCAGTCATATGATCTATACAAACTGACTTCTCTAAATTTTCTTTTTAAAGAGCTCTTCTAAATTTATACACAGCTGCTTCTAAATTTTCCATATTTAGATATGAAATTGCTGTAAATAATAATTGCAAAATAACATACATGGTTGCAGCTAAGACAACAAATGGTAATAAAAATCATTAAAAGACTGTATGAGAATAACACTTGCTATGGAAAAATTGCAAAAGGTCAAGAAAAAAGAAATGTATGTTTATTTATACAGAAGACAAAAGGAAAAAGAGGAACACAATCTATTTTTAATCATAAAATATGGTCTGTGATAAACCAATGAAGAGCTATCATGTCTCATAAAACTTTTGAATATACTCATACCGCGAATATTTTATAGGAAGCTATTGCCAAATATTTGAATAAAATATTGTGTTTTCTGCCTAAAGTATCATAAAATACCCAGCTACAAGTTTCACTGAGAAGGATTTCACAGCAGTAGTGCTACTGCTACAAAAGAGACAAAATAATCTGCAATACCAAACACAGATGTTTTTTCTAATACTCTTGTCAGTAGCTCACTTCAAATCATAATATAGAAAATGATGTTGATAACATATTAGGAAGGTCTAGCTTTTTAAAAAGAATATATTTCTTCATTTTCTCTACTTCAACAATCTGTTACTTGTTTAGGCATGTTATTCATTTATCAAATACGATTATTTTACTTTTCTCTATACTTGAATAATAGGGTCTGGCACTTCTTATCACATATGGTATACCACGGTCCTATATTTCTTGAATAGAATGGTTTTTCATACTATTTCTCTTAAATCCAAATATATTAATTAGAAATATAACCTTCTGACTATTTCATTACATATTCTTATCTTACTCACTTTACTCATCACTGGGACAAAATAATGAAAACCGCAGCTTAAAGGAGAGGTTTATTTTGGCCCATAATTCTAGTGCACAGTAGGCTGGCTCCAAGGCAGGAAGAAACAGTGGAAGGGCCTGGATAGAAGAAAGCTGCTGACATCATGGCAGGCAGGAACAGAGAGCCATAGGAGGAGCCAGGATGGGAGACATCCACTTCCAGGTCATGCCCCAGGGACACACTCCTTTCTATAGACCCCACTTCATAACAGCAAGTCAGTTTATAGCACCCCCATAACCCAATCTTCTTTCCAAAACCCTACCTATGAGTGCAGGAAGTTCTTGGGGGACAATTAGATACAAACCATAACAATTTTAAAATTAGTCAACTTGGAACATACAAGGGCTGATCAAAACATATGGTGTGTGCTTAAGTAAAAAAATTACAGTAAAAGACAGACTGTCATTAATCCTCCTGAAAGTAATCCCCACACTTTGAACATACTTACATTATTGCTTTCTGAAGGAGCTGCATAAGTCCTCTTTCAGGAGTGTCTTTAGTGTGCTCAAAAATACAATGAATGTTGCTGCTGAGTGCTATCCAATGAAAAAGCAAACTTGTAAAAACATTACAGTGTATCCTCATCCACCTTTTCACTGGATGTAGCATCATGTAATTTTTGGCTGCTTTCCAAAGTCAAAATGATCACCAAAAATAAACATTTTTAATAAATCCAGGACAATGAAGCAGCCACAACAGTGCAATTAAAGACACTCACAAAAGACTTCGAGAACTGTTACAAAAACTGGCAAGAATGATGGCATACATGTGATGAAGGCACAGGGGGTTCTATGGAGGATTAATGGCAATGTGTCTTTTACTGTAATGAATTTTTAAAATTTAAACATTCATCTTATTTTTCTATTATACTGTGTATGCACATTAAAGTATGTGTTAGAGAACCACAATATTTTAGCTATAACCCATGGGATAAGATATTTCAGAAATTTTTAAATTTCAAAGTTCATTGAGTACCCTGCACAGTACAGTCTGCATCAGTAGCCACTTGTGATCAAGCATATAACTTTTTTGTAGCAATACAGGAAATTACCAACTTGGTAATGACTATAATCAGATAATTTCCAGATCTAGATTTGCTGCCAAATAAGTCTACACTTAAAGATAATGTCTGGTCTTAGGTTTCTGGGATTTCAGAAATACAATAAATAATTGTGAACTTTTTTTGTGTTATTGGTGATTGAACCCAGTGCCTTTATACTGAGTTATAATCCTCAGTCTTACCCCTTTATTAATACTTTTACTTTGAGACAGTGTCTCACTAAGTCTCTATGTTGCCCAGGCTAAGCTGGAACTGGTGATCTCCTGCCTCAGCCTCTCAGTGTACTAGGATTACAGACATACAACATCATGCTCAACTGATTATGGACTTATAACTTACTTTTGTTTTTACTTTATTTTATGTTCATGTATCATGAACATTATATGTGTATGCAGATTATGTTTAGTATGAATTTCATTTTAAACAGTAAGGAGGCATTAAAAAGAATCTGATGTAAAAAGAAAATATAGAGGATAACACAAGTTGAGAGTCAGTATTGAAATATAATCAACCTCTTACCATATGCAGAAAATTTTTCTTTCGTATTTATATAGGTATGGAAGCCCTTTAACAAGAAGAATTTGGCAGGAAAAACATAGCTCTCAAGGTCTCTGCTGACAGCTCTCTACTATCAAACCCTTTACTTCTATTCCTTGAGAGTTTTAATTATTAAACAATTCTTGCTTATACCACTCCAGAATTTCTACTAATCTCTCAACTTGTGGGAAAGAAAACAAAAGCCCATATCAAAAGTGAAAGGTACCCAATATGTTTATCATACAATGCTTAACATGCATTCATATTTCATGATTTTTACATACTTCAATTATTTCCATCTTCTATGCACTAATTTACCAATATGCTTCAATACATGATATCCAAATTAATCTGATCTTACCAGAGACAGGAAGACTCTACAAGATGTAAATTTTTCTCAAATTGTTGTACAGATTAAATGTTATCTTCACTTTAATCCCAGCATGCTATTCTGCAGATACTGACAAACTGATTTTAAAGTTTATAAGGAGACCCCCAACAGACAATGAAATACTAAAGAAGATCAAAGTCAGGAAACTGACACTACTTCATGACTTCCTATAAAGCTAGAATAAAGACAACCTAGGAGCAGTGGAAATAATGACAAATATATCACAGAAACAGCATAGAGAGCTGAAATAGACTTACATGGACATAGTCAACTGATCTTTGACATAGGAACAAAGACAATTCAAATGGACAAAGAACAGTCTTTCTACAAGTGGTGCTAGAACACTGGACATCTGAACATTATAAAAAAAAGAATCTAGGCACAGACTTTACATCCTTCACAAAAGTTAACTCTAAATGGACAATGTGTCAAAGATCTAAATACATGCCTTGCCAAAAAAAGATATACAGATGATACACATATGAAAAGATCATCATATATAATTAAGGAAGTAACATACAAAACAAGACATACCACTACACACCTGTCTGAACAGCCTAGCCTCAACACACTCACAACACCAAATGCAGGTTAGTTGTGGAGTAACAAGAACACATTCATTGGTGGAGGAGATGCAAAATGACACAGCCTATTTGGAAAAGCTTGACAGATTTTTACAAAACTAAAAATACTCTTCTCATGCAATCCAGGAAAAATACTTCTTGCTATTTACCTCAGAATTGAAGATTATGTCCACAAAGAAACCCTGCCCATAAAATATCTATAGCAGCCTTGTTCATAACTGTCAATACTTGAAAACAACCAACATCTCCTTCAGTAAGCAAATGGATAAATGAACTGAATAGCAAAACTTCTAATATGGACTTTGGACAAAAATGATTTGTCAACAAATGATTTGTCATCACTCTGGGATGAGATATTAGTAAGTAGAGGAGGTTGTGCATGTGCAGGGAAAGAGGGCACACGGCAGATTTCTGTATCTTCAATTCAATTTTGCTAAGAACCTAAAACTGTTCTAAAAAATAACCTATTAGAAAAAGACAAGACAACGGAAATAAACTTATAGTTGATATCATAAACAAAAGGTTGTTACAGGCTGAGCGTCACTAATACAGTAATCTGAAATTTGAAATGCTTCAAAATCTGAAACTTTTTGAGCACCAACATACTACATGTGAGAAATTCCACACCTGACTTTGTGTGACAGGGGTCAGTGAAAACAAAGATGCACAAAAAAACACTGTGTAAAATTACCTTTGGGTTTCATACATCTTAAATAAAACATAAAAAAAAATTTTCATGTCTAGACAGCAGTCCCACTCCCAATATATTTCATGTACATGCAAAGTGGGTGCTTTCTGCGCACAAGGACTTAAGTTCAAGCCCTAGCACTGAAAAAAGAAAAATTACAGAAGTTTCCACACAGCTTAAATTACAAAGACACTACTACTTATACAATTCAAAGACTTACATTGAAAGACTAATATGGGACAACTGGATATCTACAAGTAATGAACGTAGACTTTTGCCATAAATAAACCTTAGCTCAAAATGTATCTAAATATAAGAACTAAAACTATAAAAAAATTTTTAAGAAAACACAAATCTTTGTGATTCTGGATTAGAAAATGGTTTTTTAAATGATATCAAAAGCATGAGCAATAATAAAAATATAGGTAAGTTGGATTTCATCATATTAAAAACATGTGCTTTAGGGATCAAGAACATGAAGACAGCTGGGTTTGATGGCAAGTGCCTCTAGTCCCAACTACTCAGGAGGCTGAGGCAGGTGGATCACTTCTGCCCTGGATTTCAGGGTAAGGCTGGGTAACAAAACAAAGCCTCTTCTTGGAAAGGAAAGGGACAGCAAAGGTCAGGACAATGGAGGTAAGAGGAGGGGAGAAAGAATGTGAAAGCACTGAATGACAGAAAATATGTGCAAGTCATATAAATAGTGAGGGACTTTCACCTAAAATTTAAAGAACTCTTAAAACTCAGTAATAAAGACAACTTGATACAGTACTTAAAATGAACAAAAGATCCCCAAAGATGTTCATGTTCAAATAGTCATTTGTATATGAAAAGATGGTCTATAGCATTAGCTATCTGGGAAATGCAAATCAACACTACAATTACTGTGCATTATCACTTCACGCTTCTAAGGATGGCTAAAATCAAAAAGTTAACAGCAAGTGTAAGGAGGAGGAGAAACTGGAAGTCTTATACTCTGCTATCAAGAATGTAAAATGGTATAGCCCCTTAATAAATGAGTCTAGTGGGTCCTCAAAAGGTTAAACATAGTTATAAAGTTACCACATGATTCAACAATTACACTCAATATAAATCCAAGAGAAATGACAATGTAAGTCCACACAAACACTTATACATAAATGTTTATAACTGCACTATAGAGACAAAAAAATGGCAACAGTAGTTCAAACATTCATCAACTGAAGAATAAACTAACAAAACATGGTCTATTCATACAATGTAATGTTATTTAGCAGAAACAAAGAATGAAACAGTGACTCATTTTATGATCTTTCATGAACCTTGAAAATATGCTGAGTAAAAGAAGCTCATCACAAAAGATCATATATTACATTATTCCGTTTATGTGAAATGTCTAAAATAGGCAAACCTAAGAAAGAAAAAGGGGGTTTAAGTAGTTGCCTAGGTCTGGTGGTCAGTGGGAAAACAGGATGGTGACTACCTAAAAGGATGGCATTTCTTTATGAAGTAACAAAAAGTGATTGAGTTGACAGCTGTGTGATTGCCAATATCCTAAAGAAAACACAAATTAAGTGAATAAACTGCACGGTACGTGAACTATCTCAATAAATCTCAAACACAGCACCTAAACATGATAAATTTCTTGGGGGAAAAAAAAAAGTCTAGGAATGATTTCCATTCTTAACATTTATCTTTTCTTTTATTCAGTGCACTACATCATAAATTGTGTATCTCTTTTTGTTGTCAACAAATTCACAGCTAAATTTTGTGCTTCTATGTCTATTTCTTTAAGTTTTCTAATTCAGTTATTGTTTCCCATGCTCTGATTTCACTGTTTTAGTGCTTAAGTGTTCTACTGTAAGTCACTTCAATCTTTCCTGGAAGTAAAGTATGATGGACTGCTGAATTCTGAAAACTTAAGAATATATTTAGACACTCATGATCCCTACTACAGCATAGAAACCCTATAAATTCAGCTTGAGCACTGCCTATCAGTCCCTTTCACCTTAGATATTATAGCGCCTCAGTGTGTACTTATCACACACTCAGCATATAACATATTTAAAATTCAACTTAAAGAATAAATCACTACTGAAATTTAACTGTGTTTTAGGAAATTCATTCCTTACCCTAACTGGTGAAGACGATTCCTCCGTATTTCGTTTCTGGGGCTCACCATCCACATCCTGGCGCTTGTTCTTCATTCTTTCTCTGAGATCCCCTGTAGGTCTTTCTGGTGACCTTTGAATCAAAATACAAAACAAATTAAAAAACAAAAATCTCCATTTATAAAACATCCTACAAGAATATATTTATAGAAAAACCTCATAAATTTTAACTCTTCTAACTGTACTTGGCTCCTAAATTTCTCAAAACTCATTTCAGCATCAATATAATATGTAAAACTATGAGCAATACTTACAGATTTTCTCCCTATACTAAAGAATTTATCAAATGGAAATACACACACGAAACAGAAAATTGTAACAGCGAACCCTTTTTACTAAATACAGTAATAACATTACTTTTATCCTCTTAAGACAAAGTACTCTGTCCATTTTCCTCAAAACTATCTCTTATACAAAAATTTTGAGTTAGTAAATAAAAATTTTCAGATGAATTAAATATTAAAAATGTGAAAAAAATGTAGCATTCATATAAACAAAAATTACTGAAATAGTTTCTCCAAATGTGTTTTTGCGTGTACTTACAGGTAATTAAACATACATAATAAGATGACAAATGATACCCTAAATACAAGTAAGAGTATTCGGTATCACAAAAAATTAAAATGTATTCTTTAAGGAAACAAGAAGTTAGCTAATATTAAAGATCAGAACTTTAAATTCTAATAAACTTTGAGGTCTACACACAAATTCGCTCAAAGAAAAATTTCCATTTGTTAATGTTCAGTTCTTATACTGTTTCTGCAGGCTAAGCAATCAGCATGACCACCTTTAGACCCAGGTAAATTATTTCTCTACTAGCAAGTTGAAGCTGCTTTTGTGACACGCTTTAAAGACCATTACAAAATCATCATGAGGAAATCAAAAGAAAAATAAAATGGTCACCATTAAGCAACTTCAATTTAGTCAAGCAAAATCATGTTCTAAATAGGAAGTATGTCTATTCACATATATTTTATTTACAATAACACAAAGTGATAAGGAATTTGGCAAATGCATTTCAACCAACCAGGCTTGTATAAAATTTGAATTTACAACATATTAAAAACATTAAATGATACCCTATTTAAATTTTAATATTTTAAGAGTTAACAATAGTCCAACCTCACTAAATTCCAGTATCATGGAATTCTGTTTTAATACACAATTAGGGCCAGGGATCTAGCTCAGCGGCCTAAGCGCCTGCCTGGCAAGTACAACGTCGTGAGTTCAATCCCCGGTGCCGCAAAAAAACAAACAAAAACAAAAAAACCCACAATTATAGGGAAAAAGTAAGCCATTCATGTATTACAGAAAGATCCATTGGCCGGGCCTCGTGACGCATGCCTGTAATTCCAGCATTTGGGAGACTGAGGCAAGAGGATCACTGTGAGTTCAAGACCAGCCAGGGCTCAAGGTCAGTCTAAATGGCATAGTGAGACCCTGTCTCAAAAAGACAAGGGCCGAGGATTTAGCTCAGTGGCATAAGCGCTTGCCTGGCAAGCATGAGGTTGCAAGTTCAATCCCCAGTGCCACGCAAAAAAAGAAAGAAAGAAAGAAAAAAGATTCATTGTCAAAACATATCAAACATATACATTAATTTTAAAGCCAACATTTTAATAATCTTGAAAATAATAACCTAAAGGTCTTGTGGATCTTTGACTATAGTAAGACTGCTACAAAAAAGGAAACCTAGCTGTATTCTGATATGAATACTATATAAATTGCAAAGCCATCTTCTAATAGCATGTGAGCAGCTCAAAGTTCTCAGTTTACCTTCTATAACTGCTGCTGTAACCTTTTCCACGAGGTGAAGGGCCATGTACAAATCTGCATGTGTTTCCATAGAGGCAGTTGCCAGTCTTCAGCCAGTTACGGCACTGTGTCTAAGAGACAGAATTATTGTATAAATTTGATTTTATTTCTAGGAAAAAAAGACATGCTAATGGGACAAAATTAAGAAAAATACTAGTAAAACTCCAGCTAACCTTTGATATATTACTTCTGCAATAATAAAAAACATCAAAAAAAAAAAAAAAACCCTATAAACCCTACCACCTTTTTCACTCTTTCATAAAACAATTTAACAAAATTTACTAAACCAACATTCTTAAGTAAAACAACTTGTCCACCTTTATTATGCAGACTGGTGTTTTCAGTAACAGGATTTTAAAAGAAATGTGTGACCCATGAGTGATAACTCACCTCTGTTGTACTGCCAGTGCTGGGTCCAAGCCTCTCAAATACACTGGGTCTTCGAGATGTGCTATCAGATATGGTCTTGGTATTTTCCACTGTGACTTTTCTCCTAATTTTTGACATTTTGTAGTACTGTAACAAAAAAAGAAAGAAGCAAAACTGTAAAATTCTTTAGTTTAAATAACTCAGCCCATAACTTACAAACAGATAAACTGCAGGAACACTGTAAAATAACAGAAATATTCCTTGGGAAGAACAGGAGACAGAAAGACGTGTAAACAAAAATAAAGTTATCTTATACAATGTGCCTTATTAGTAAATTTATAACAGCTTTGAACTCTGTACCACTTCTGCAGAGTGAACAAATACGATTCTATTCAACAGTATCACTTTTTACAGTACAATCTCAGAAAAAATGTGCAAAATGTTTAACAACTTACTTATAAAAGTGTTTTCAAAATTTAGTAACCTCATGCTTTAAGGAAAAATTGTTATCCAACTGGTTAACTGAAAAAGATGTATCAGAGAAAACAAAAAAGTAAAAACCACATGAAATTTTTACTGATAACAGAAACTATGTTTTGTTTTTGTTTTTTGAGACAAGGTCTTGCTATGCCATGCAGGCCGGCCTTGAACGCATGGCAATCTTTCTGCCTCAGTCTCTTGAGTGCTGGGATTACAGGCATTTGCCACCATACCGGGCTCAGCATATGCCACATGTTTTATACAATATAAGTGACAGCAGTTTAGAGTAAAAAATCAGCATGAGAGAAAAATGAGTGCTAAATGTTTTTTTTCTCTTCAAAAGTCAAACAAAAGCAGCCTGGTCAAGGATATCTATTTTCCGGAAAAACAACAAAAAGCCCTGCAAGCTTGATAAAATGACTTTTTTCCAAAATGGGACAAGCTGTAAAATTAGAAAAAAATCAAGGTGTTTTTATAATCTATCCTACATCGACATAAAAGTCAAAGGTGTTAGAAGTAATGTGTAGGTTATTTTACCAACAATAAAAGAAAGACAAATGATAAAAATATTTCTAGCCAAGTGCAGTGGCCCTGTAACCCCAGCACTCAGGAGGCTGAGGTTGGAAAAATCACTGCAAGTTGAAGGTCAGTCTGAACTACATAGGCCTGTTTCAAAAGAAGAAAAAAAAAAAAAAAGCAAAAACTAAAACTGTAATAGAAAGCTAATCTCATTTTATAATCAATTTAATTAGAAATTAAAATAACAAATAATGGTGAATATGATATATGCTAGAAAACTATTAAATTCTAGACCAAGAAATAACCATGTGTATTGTTATACAGTGTACACTGCTGTGAAAAGTGGGTAGGAACCACGGCTGTAAGACGTGAATGAGAACTGTTGAATAAGAACAGGCAATTATGTTCCAGGCACTGAGCTACATTCCTGGCTATTTCACGGTCTCACTAAACTCCTCAAGGTGACCTTGAACTTGATCTTCCCGTCTCAGTCTCCCAACTAGCTGGGATTACAGGTCTGCACTATCACACCTGGTTTGGAAGTAATCTCCACAAAGATCACAAACGCTCTTTAAAAAAGGTCTTAAGGTACAGGTGTATCACTTGAGAGGACATTAAATCCTGGAAGTACTAAATCAAAACAACCAATAATAAAAATTCAAAATAATGTTGGGTTACATTACACTCTCCAGTGGGCTGTGGATATGGCTCAGTGGAGGGAAGGGAAGGGAAGGGAAGGGGAGGGGAGGGGAGGAGAGGAGAGGAAAATGGAGGGGAAGGCAAGGGGAGAGGAGGGGAGAGGAAGGGAAGGGAAGAGA
>RJWT010002191.1:0-42293 GCA_004365215.1 Cuniculus paca
TAGTGAGAAAAGCAGCATTGTAAAATGCAGGGAGAATGACATGCAGAAGGATTAATCTGCATAATTCCATTAAGGTAGTAACTGAATTGTTTTTGGAGGTTACTGCTTCAGTTTCTAATATGTAAACTTTTGTGCCATGGGGACTCATAGCCTGTATCTCGAGGCTCAAACCCAGTTGACATTCCTGGAGCTGACTGGCTCTACCATCCCGCTGTGCTCATATCTTTTACAGAGAGCACTATGTGAGGAAGCAGGAGACTGTCTGATGGCTTTAGAGATTACATACCAGTACCTCATCTAGCCTCATTTGCAATGCTTAGAGCCAATTTGAAGACAGAAGGAAATATCATAGCCAGCTCTGTACATATCAGTATATGGAAATAAGTCTCAATATAATCAAACTCACAGCATTTGTTGTGCATTCAAAGGGAGTCACTCAAATTGTCTCCCACAGGATGATGGTAAAGAAAGTACTTCACATAAAAAAAAAAAAAAGAAAGAAAGTACTTGATGAGGCTGTAAGAGAAATGAGATCAGAAATAATATCTCAGGTAAAAGAAGAAATGACAAACATAATAAAAGGGTTGCAGAGTATATCTAAAGAAGACATAGAAAAAAAAAGAAGCATAGGAGAATGAGGGAAACCTTGAATGAACAATATAGAGAAAAATTGGAATGCATGAAGCAGACTCAGAGATATCCAGGAAATTAAAAACTCCACTGAAAGTTGGCAAAACTGCCTGAAAGAAGCCGAAGATAGACTTTCAGACCTTGGAGACAGGATGGCAGCTAGGGATCGTGAAGGATCTCTTAAAAATAACAAGGAACCAGGAAATAACAAGATGACACAAAGAATAATTTAAGATTGATAGGTGTCAGCAAAAAAGCAAGAGTCAATACAAGTGACATAAAGAGACTATTTACAGAGGTAATAGTTGAGAACTTCCCAAGCATGGGAAAAGGACCTTGACATACAGATAAGTGAGGCATATAGAACTTCCACTTGCCATAAACAAAATAAATCTATACCCAGACGTGTAACAATTGAGATCCCAGAAATTCAACACAAGAACAAAATATTAAATGCTATTAGAGAAAAGAAACAGATCACCTGTCAAGGAAAGCCCATCAGAATCACGACAGACATCTCAACACAAATCATCAAGTTAAGAAGAGCTTGGAGCAAAGTATTTCATGTTCTGAAAGAAAACAACTTGCAACCTAGATTGATATACCCCACAAAACTATCTTTCATAATTGATGGAAAAATAAGAAATTCCATGACAAAACAACTCAAGGAATTCATGACCACCAAACCAACCCTACAAAGAGTACTGAAGGATATTCTAGAGAGAGATAAAAATGACCATGGTCCCAGGAACAGCAGCAACGTGGGATCACCATGTAGGGGCAGACAATTAAATGGAGGGAAAAAGTAGGGAGGCAACAACAGAAAAAAAGCATGGCAGAGGTGAACCAGTGCATGTTGGCTGTAACCATTAATGTAGATGGCCTTGATTCATCAGTAAAAAGAAGCACAGCTAGAGTGGATCAAGAAACAAGAGCCATCAATACGTGATATACAAGAAACACATTAACTAGAAAGGAAATTCATAGACTGAAAGAGAGAAAACAATGCTCCATGTGACAGGGAACCAGGATAAAGCAGGGATAGCTTTTTCATCAGCCTCAGAATGGATAAGAAAGATACATGTTTATACACTGGAAAGCTACTCAGCTACAAAGAAGGATAATCACGGGGCTCTTGTAGGTAAATGGATGCAACTTGTGATCATGCTCTTGGGTGAAATAGTTTGGACTCAGATAGGTGAACATTATGTTGTCTTCCTAGTATAAAAACTGAAGGAGTTAGGGGGGATACAAAATGTACAATAGATGCTGTGAAAATGGAAGGGGAGCAGCTGTCTAAAAAGGGAAGGTTGTGACCATTGTTAATTCCCTATTATTTTGTTTTAAAGCCCTGTATCACTTTATTGTTTTGTTTTGATTGGTCTTATTCTGTTTTATTATATCTGATGGCATGAGCAGCTATTTTGAAGATAACAAGAGGCATTATGATAGGCATTGTTGCTTCCCTATTATCTTGTTTTAAAATCCTGCATCACTTTCACTGCTTTGTTTTGATTGGTTTTCTTCTGTTTTATTTGAATTGATTTTAATATGTCTGATGGTTTGGACAATTAATTTGAAGATAACAAGAAGTGTTATGTCAGCCATTGTTGATTTCCTATTATCTTGTTTTGAAGTCCTATATCACTTTCACTGTTTTGTTTCCATTGGCTTTATTCTGTTTTATTTTGTTTGGTTTTATTCTCTTAAAAAATAATCTGAAAAAATTTTAATTCTAAATTCAAATATATTAAATAAAAACAGAGAATATATGCATAAATAACTCTTTGGGGTTTTTAATACTTGTGAGAAGAGCCTGAAGCAGTTGAGAACCACTGCTGTAGACTTTATACCCTATCATATCCCTTAGTATTTTCAGAAGCAAATCAAAATATTTCCAGTATTGTTACATACTTTATAATACTAATGATATTTGCACTGAAAAGTTTTCATTTTCAGCTCATATAAATATAGAGCAAAGCTGATATCTTCATGAATTGCTCTTTGAAGTCAGACTTGCTCTGAAGCTGCCAACTTCTAGGGCTTAGCAAAACTATCTGGGCACATTTGATGAATACTCAAATGTACAAATCTGAACTGCTTTTTCTTGGGTTTTCAATGTCTGCCATTCTGTTATGACTTGCAATTGCTTACTTACTCAAGAGGTGTGTGATTTATTGTTCCTACTATCATTTAGACAGACTTTGGTCAGAATTTTGCCATTGTCAGGAGAACCATGTTCCATATCCCCTATAAGGTAACACAGAGATGTTTGTTGTTTTTGTCTGGTAACATGTCTCTTGTTCTTTTTCTTGTGAAAGTACCCCTGCTCCATCCATGCAGTTCTCATGGGGGTGTTCATGGTAGTTCACCTTCTGCCTGGCAGGGTTAGTCCAAGGCCTGGATTACATGGTCCAGTTTTCCCAGAGTCCTTCCCAGGATATTTGGAATATGAAGTAGGAGGGGAAAATTTTTTCTTCACTGTGACATTTATAAACTGGATCAGTTGAATTCAAGACTATAGGTGGCCATGTTCCTCCACAGGTGGGAAAAACTTTCCTGAACATGCTTCCCAGTAGAATGCAATACAAACCATGTGTATCATATAACATTTTCTAGTAGCCACATTAAAAAGAACTATAAGGAAACAAGTGAAATGAGTTTTTAATACTGTGTTCTATACCCATTATGTGTGTTCAAATATTATTTCATCATGTCATCAAAATAGTTATATATAAATTAATGTTTATATAAATAAATTTATAGATATAAATATCACTTAATATTTATATATGTATAGTAGTAAGTGTTTGAAATTTTGTGTGTTTTACTTTTAACCACCTCTCAATTCAGTGTCCATACACCAGATACTCAGTGGCTCTACTGTATTTGCTTAGTGGCTTTCACACTGCGTCCTGTGGCTCTGTATAGTGAAAATGAGGGAAGACAACATGAACAAAGAAGCAGGAGTCAGGGGAAAAGATAAGGAGAGAAAGACTACAACCAGTACCAGTGGGGAGGTTTTCTTGAGGTTTGAGGTTTGAGGTTTGACTCTAGGTCCTATAACCATGTTCTTCTTTGGAGTCTTGAAGCCCATTTCATAGTTTCCTAATAAGTCACCTTTTTTGTGTGTGAGCTGGGTTTCTTTTAAATGTAATCAGAAAAAATCTAGACTCATGCAGTAAATTACTGATCCCCATTTTTTAAATACAAGGAAACTTAAGGTGAGAGTTGGTAAATAGGTTGGTTACCTGGGACTACATGGCTGAGCATAGATTTCAATCCAGATTGGTCCCCTTCAATCTACTTGCTTCTATCACATTAGATTGCTATGGAAGCTATTTGTAAAGAAAGCTGTTTTCTTTGCAGGAAACAATGGGATTCATTATCTAGCATAGTTACACATTCAAGGCCTCATAGTTCTATTAGCCTCTGATATAATAGAAGTATGACAGCAGTTGTTTTATGACAGAAATTTTTTGGTGGAGACCCCAAGGTAGTCTTGTCAGCATATTTCGCCCCTGTTCTGAAACAACACAATCACTTGTCAGTGAATGGAACCCAACTCAGTTTTGCATTTTTTTTTAAACTGGGAATTGAACCCAGAGCCTTGTGCTTGCCAAGCAGGTGCAGTACTGTTGAGCTACATCTCTGGCCCCACACTGCTTATCTTATGGTCACATGCTTACTGTCTTATAGACAAGGTGGAGTTATCCAACTTTGTTTCATTTAAAATATGATATAGCCTGTCAAGAAAACTTTACTAGCACCTCCAAACAAGTACATCTTTAAAGAGCAAGACTTGTAAGCCTTGTGAAGGCTGTGAAAGATCTGTTTTCCAACCTAAGTAAGGTTTAGTAGGTACTTATAATAATTTTAAAATGATTCAACCTTCTTGTTTCCATGATGTTGCAGAAAACTGGGTATCAACTTGAGGCTATTGATTTTTGTTTTTTAGAACCATCCTATTGAAAGATTCCAAGAATATAATACCGAGTTGATATATTTTAGAAAATTGCCATAATCCCATATGCTTGAGGATTACAATGAATGAGGCCAAAGTTTGTTTGTTTTTTTGTTTGTTTAAGAGCAGAAAATATTTATTGGGAGAAAGAAAGAAAGCTTCTGTCAGAGAGACAGAAGGGGTCCCTAGCGGGTTGCCAGAGACTCTGTCTTTTAGGGACTTTTTATAGAGGAAATGGGTCCAAGGTGGGGAAGAATGGGAACTCCTAAGGTGGGCATAAGGTGGGACAGAACTATGGTTAACCAATAAGGTTAATTGCTCGGGTAAAATTGATTAAGTCCGGGACAAATGGGGAAACGAGTCACGTAGCCAGCGAGCATGTTTAAGAAGCAGTGACTCTTCCCTAGGGGGTCGAGACAGGTGACTCCTAGCTTCCTTAGGGATCTACAGACTTATTTAGAATACCAGTCCTCAGGAAGTAGGTGCATTTGTTTGATCTGTTGTCCCAGGTCCGGCCCACAGCAGGATGCTGAAGTTTTATACTAGGACTCCAAGGAAAACTATAATTGCAGTAAAACAATTTATACTGGATGGCACACAGCTAAAAATTCAACTTAATTTATTTACCTATTTACCTCATTAGCACACTGGCCAACCTTTTATTATTAGATAGTAACAACAAATTAGAACAGTTTAAATCTAGAAAGCCAGAATGCTGATTTGTTTATGAGATCTGAACCTGCTACCATTATCACAATTTCTCTTGAAAAGTTCATCCCTGTTTCTTCTGTGTATTAAAAAATTTTTAAAAGACAGTAAGTTTACATTGAGTGTCTTTCTACTCATAACCTCACCAGAGTGCTCTGGCTTTTCATCCATAGGTTTTATAGCTGGCAGCTAAATCTCAGTACCTTCTGAGCTCTGATTGTAAGATCTTGGCCATGATAAAAGGGACTGCTTGGGTCTGGTTCTCTTTTAATCCCTCTATCTTCCTAAAGCTAAATAGTCTGATTCTTTCTTCCTTGTTTGAGGGAAAGGAAACATCTGCACATAGCTCGAAGGGTTCTATAGACAAGTGGTTAACAGAAAAGATCTGTTTCTTGATTTGAGTAGGTGGTTCTCTTCAGAGGTATTTGTCTTTTACTAATTTACTAACCTGTCTATATGTTTATGTAGTTTTCTGTATTTGTATTTTATTTTGCAGTAAGAAGATAAAATAATTTTTGAGAAGCAATAAAATGAATATAGAGGGTTTTAAGGAATTTATTTTCTCTCCATTTACCCTGCCTCTTTTGCCTGTTACAGAGAAACCCAGGACCATGGGGAAAAAATGAAGCTTATCTTATTGTAGGAAAATTTCCATGTACCCATTCAACTATTTATCAGATTGTTATGTGAATGAATACTTGATACTGAGTATACATGTAGTAATAAGTATGATAAATGTGGTCTGTGTTCTCACTGTACTTACACCACAAGTTAAAACCTATTTATTCTTTACCATACTGTTTGCATATAGGCTATTATTGTAAAGACTTATACTGAAGACATTAATATTCTTCTTTGTAGACATTTATTGATAGAGAATATAATAGGTATCTATTGCTGCATAATAAATGACTCCTAAAGTTAGTGGCTTAAAACAGTAAATATTTGTTACCTGACAGTTGTTCTAGGAGGTTCTAGCCAGCTAGTTTTGTGTGATTTCAATCAGGATGTGATTCGACACTGTGGTCATCTGAAAGTTTCAAGAGTGAGAGAAGCTTCATCTAGGAAGGCTCAGTCATATGGCTTTTGGCAAGAGGGGCTGACTCCTCACATGGGCCTTTGCATGGGTTTCTTGAGCGGCCTCACAATACGGTACCTGACATCTTCCAGAGCAAGCGATTCTGAGAGAGAGTAAGGAGAAGCCAGAGTGCCCTTTATGGCTTTGTGTCTGAAGTTGTTCATTTCATTAAGGGTCCAGTGCACACTTTTGGGAAAGGAATTAGGTTCCACATCTTGAAGTTAAAAATATTAAAGAATTTGTGGACGTATTTTAAAACCACATAGGTATTAAGTAGGTAGAAAGGCTAGAAGATAGATACTAGGATCTAAAAGAGCTTTATCTTATCACGACAGTCATTTAAATCAACTTTATGTTCCAAGGTAAACAATTAACCTGAATGCATCCTTTATTCTTGATTTTATGTCTTTCTCAGTCTGGTATAGTCTGCATTACAGTTTCTGCCTGTTCAAATCTTACCTGTCAGACTTGGTCTCACACAAGGGGTAATGGGAAAATATGGTAAATGCTTAAATTTTAAAAAATGATTACAGTAAAAGACATATTGCCATTAGTCACCCTCAAAACACTCCCCCTGCTTTCAACAGTTATCCCATCATTCTTGCCACTTTCCAAATTAGTTCTGGGAGTCCTCTTTTGTCAGTGCCTTTATGAGGTTTGATCAAAAAGTCCAGTGAATGGTGTTTCCAAGTGCCATCAGGTGGAAAGGCAGGCTTGTAAAAAGATTACAGTTTGTGCTCATCCACCTCGTTCACTGGATCTGGCACTGTACGACTTCTGACTCTTCCCCAAAGTCAAAATGACCCTGATGAAAGGTAAATAGTTTTTTTGCTTTTTTTTTTTTTTTGGTCTGTTTTGAGACAGGGTCTCACTATGCTGTTTGGGCTGGCCTTGAACTCACTTTGTAGCCCACACTGGCCTTGAATTCGTAGTGATCCTCCTGCCTCAGCCTCCTGAGTGCTGATATGCCAGCATTCCCGGCTAAGGTAAATGTTTTGAATTGATTCAAGACATCAAGGTAGCCAAGACAGTAACTAAAAACACTCACAAAAGGGCCAGTATAGCTCAGCAGTGTAAGTGACTACCTGGCAATCATGAGGTCCTGAGTTCAATTCCTGGTACCAAAAAAAGAATACAAAACACAGAAGAGGACTGGAAGAACTGCTTCAGAAAGTGACAAGACTGGTGGGTAAACGTGTTGGAGTAAAGGAGGGAGTATTTTGAAGACAATTAGTGGCAATTTATTTTTCAGTAATACATTTTTAAGGATTAAAACATACACCCTACTTTTTGATCATGCCTCTTGCAAACTCTTACTTCTAGAAAGAATGAAAGTTTGAGGAAAAGTCTCTAAGCAGATGAATTTGAATTCTGTTCTGTGAAAAATATGATGGTTGAGTGTGAAGTGGCAGATTAAAGAGTACATGATAAAAGATCACTTAAGATTTTAAAACAGGCAGGGTACAATGAAAGTGGCATCTTAATATTTTACTGGGAAGGGTATATGAAAGGAAAGAGACTGTAATAGGCCAGAAGGGGGTAGGTAATAACTGGTAGCGGTACAAATAGGAAGGAAGCACTGATGTATATGAGGATTTAAGCTCAGTATGGCAGAATTGGTCTAATTCACCTTACTATTTCCTTGCATTCTAGCTCAGTGCCTTGAACATAGGACAGTTGTTCTTTGGGTTGTTGGTCCACGAATCCTACAGATACCAAAGTCTGTGCATAATCCAGTCTCTTAAGTTAGATGATGTATCATTTGCAAATGGCCTATGTACATCCTCCTGAATACTTCAAATCATCTCTAGATTACTTATAACTACTACTATGTAAACATTATATAAATAGTTGTTGAATTATTTAAAGGATGAGAAGAAAATTGTTCTTTTCATATTCAGTTCAGATGGATTTAAAAAAATTTTTTAGTATTTTAAATCCTTAGTTAGTTGGAATGGTTGAATCCACAGATGCAGAGCCCATGGAACCTATTCTAGGTATTCATACTCAGTAAGAATTTTATTTAAAAAAACAACAAATTTACAGAAGTGTGTGCATGTGTTTGTGTGTGTATATATGAAGTGATTTAATGATAATATAGATGAGTTCTTCTATTATTTGAGTGAACTCTACTTTTTCTGTGGGTTCTTTGTAAAATGAAACAGGATCCACAATTAATAGCAATTAAAATCTTTAAAGAAAGTATAATTCTAGAACTCATTATGTTTTTATTCAGTACATATATTTTGCCTGGTATGACAAGACCAGCCTAATAAAGAATAGAAACAGACTTCTGATTATGTAATACCCTGCAATTACTTTTATGGCTATTGCATTCCAATCTTCTTATGCAATATTTACAATGTATGTGTGTAGCAAGGGAACGAAATACAAGTTCTAACAATCTCGGCCATAAATCAGAACCAAGTCACGCAATGCAACATTTGTGAACCTCTTTGGCTGATGCAGACAACCTTTGTCAAGGATACATAAAATGCTGAGTTTATAACTCTGTGGTAGATTTGAGATTTTAAGTCCTAAAACTTAATTAGTCCTGTCCCATCATTAAACATTCTGCCTAGACTATTTGATATTGGTTTAATTGTGTATATGGTGAGATACTCTTCTATTACATTTTCAAAAAAAACAAAATGTTTTTAAGTATTGTGTGAATGTGATCAGAATTTCAGCAGATTATGACTACAAAAGATTATGATTCAGCCTGAAAACATAACCTATGGAAAATCATCAACTGTGCAGAATGAGCTTTGCCAGATGACGGATCTAAGAAAGCCTGCCAGTGAAAGCTAGAGAATGCTAGAAGAAAAAGAGTTCTGTTGACTTTCAACATATGGCCCTAGCACTGACACATCTTATAGTTTTTAGTGAATAGCAACTCAGAATATCTGGGTTGATAAAAACTAAAAAAGAGTACATGAATTTAAGATATTCCTCTCTGATTTTTCCATTTTTATTTCAGTGGCGGTTTTAATGGAGAGTGTGTGTGAGAGTGATGAAGGGATACACTTAAGTACATTCTCACCTTTCAGGGTGATAGACTCTTAGTGAACTGAAAATAAGACTGCTATCCACGAAACGTACACATTAGTGAGAAAAGGTCATCTCACCTATTATCCTCATTATTGATTGTCTTAGTTACATACTGCATTTACTCTTCTCTTGCCATCTATTCTCTGTGACATCTTCCTTTTTAGCCCCTTCAAACTGTCAATGACTAAAAAGAAAAGGGCCACCAGAATATTACCTGGTTTTCTTCCATGGTTTTAGCTAGATTTCACTGGAATGTTGTGTGATTACCTCATATTCTTATTTTCTCTCTTACTCAATAAGTATTTGAGTACCTTATATGTGCCAAGCACTATACAAGAGAAATCTGTTATTCATAAGCCAAATCCTATCTGATGCATTGCCATACACCTTTGGAATATCATGGGTAAGAGAGTTATAGAAAATTAAGCAAATAACTCAAGCTTACTTTGAACCTTTCTTTCCCTGAAATGGAACTACTTCAGATAGTCATTTTCGTTAGAGAGCTCTTAGTTCCTCCTAAATTCCATTAAGATGGTTTCCCCACCATGGGAGTAGCAGTGCTAACTCAGAGCAGGACTGGCCAACAGGAAGGCTGAATGGCCAGTCACTGCAGACCAAAGAAATGCAGCCACACAGTCAGTCATTACTCCAGCTGTGCTGCTTATTGGTTGTGAACTTTCATTTCCTCATTTGAAACAAAATGAGGTTATACACACTTTCAAGAGTGGCTCTGAAGATTAAATGAATTAATACATGCAACTGATTAGTTTGGAGACTACCATTAGGCCCTCGATAAGTGTTATCTATTATCATCCTGTTACTATGATTGTCATAAAAATTTATTCTTCAAATAATATCCCAGCAATTACTCTTAAAAGTTTATACACAAATTTTTTTATGTATTGCACAGAATAAGTTTAGAAGAGTTAGACACAGTACCAAATAACTTTAAGTAGCTTTTGTTCTTAAGTATGATTATTTTCACTCTAGTTTTCCTTATTGCTCTAAGAAAAAAAATTTTAACTTCCCAGACAACTTTTGTTGATACCCATTTTTGGAAAGCATTTTGGTTTTCTTTTTTCCATTTTTAAAAAGTTGTATTAGTATTTATCTGTAGGACATGACTGCATTCCTTGTGGGGAGTTGGCACATGTACATAACTCTCTTAATTCTTTTGTTTATATCCCTATCCCTTCCCTTTCCTCCCCTCTCCCTCCATCTCTTGGTCATTTTATTTTTAAGTGCATGATGTTTGTATGCCTTGTGTGAAGTTGGTTCATATGCATAATGCATCTTAATTCAAATGAAAAAAGAAAAAGTTGTAATTGCATAGCACCTTTCTAATGTCTCTTTCTGCCTGCTGTGGGATGCTGTGGAAACTGTCTCCTTTGGGAAGTTTTTGTCCCTGTGGAGAGATGCTCCTTCATCATATTCTTCTCTAATGGCCATACAAAAAATTGTAGGGAAGTTTTTCTTTCATTCAGTAAAATAGAAGCATTGCTGACCGTCCTGTCACCAGCTCGAGGGAAAGCTCACTTACTGCAATCTGTGAGTGTCTTCCTTATCAATCTTACATTGTTATCAACTAGAAAGATTTTTATAAGGTGGCTACATATTTCTGTCTTTAGATGAACACTTAAAATCAACACAGCAGCTCTGGGCATGGTGGTACACACCTATAATCCCAGCAATCTAGAGGCTGAGGCAGGAGGATCACCTCAAGTTCGAGGCCAGTCTAGACTACATAGTGGGACTCTGTCTCAAAAAACCACCTAATCAAACCAAATCAAACAAAACCCCCAGAGAACAAAACAGTATTTCATATGTAAAGTTCATTGAATATTACTTTTAAGTAAAGTTACACTCAAGATTTGTATGCTATAGATTTTATAAGCTATACTTTAAAAAGAGGGATGGGATAATTAAACCACAGTTAACTTTGAAGGTACTCTAATCCCCTAAGTCCTCAATGTCACCTTACCTTATCAAAGTGTTCTCTGTGCCCCATCCCTGCCACAGAGGAACCTTCTTCCTCCCCTCTGAAGTAATCATTGCCCTATTTGTTAGAGAGAAGCCACTGTTATTCTTTGTTTTTGTCACACTATTTTGTATCCTTTAGCTACCGATAACTCTTTAACTGTTGTTTTAGATTCACTGCATCTATTTAATCTTTTATTAACTATGAGGATTCTGCCTCTATTCCTTTCTCTTTTTTACTAGTTTTTTTTAAAAAATTTTTTTAAATGAAGAACCCAAGTCAGTTACTTAGTGTCCCACAGTGTAGATTTTGCAGTTGGACTGAAGGGCCTAACAGGGCAGGGGTCTGTTCCTTTGGCAGCACTAGGGTGGTAGTGTGTGCTTTTAGCCAGCACACATGTGTGGGCATCACTCTTTTTGTGATATTAGCAACTAAATATTGGTGCATAATATGTTGATTCATATGTTTAGGATTCTTTTTTCATTTTTAGCTTGGATAATTTTATAAGAAGATGTTCTCCTTTCATCTGCTATTTGGTTACTCAGTGGTACTACAGTTTATATAGGAAAAGCAGGATAAATACTTGATTCTTTCCATTAATTTGTTCATTGTTCAAGATAATGAATTAATCTGTCCTTTTCTCAGAGTTGACCAATTGTTCATATATTTGATGTCATTTTGCCCTCATGACTTTAAATATATTTGGCTGCCAAGTGTGGTAGTGCATGCCTATAATCCCAGAACTCAGAAGGCTGAGACAGGAGGGTTGCTGCACATTTAAGGCCAGCCTGGACTACAGAGTGAGTTTAAAGTCTGCCTGAATAACACAACAAGATCCTGTCTCAAAAACAAACAAACAAACACCCAAAAAACCAAAATCAAAACAAAAAACCCACCAAAAATATATTATATGTATTTGTTGGGGTAAATCTGGTTTTTGTTTGTTTATTTTTTTCAGACTCTGTCTCCTTGTGTAGTTCATATTGGCCTCGAACTCATTCTGTAATCAAGGTTGGCCTTGAACTCACAGTGATCTGCCTACCTCAGCCTCCTGAGTGGTAGGATTACAGGAATTTATTACAATTTTTACTGATATCATAATTCAAATTGTTTCATCTTTGGCTAGCTGTAGTCTCTTGAAGTGGCTCTGGAGAACTTTCGACATGACATTTTGAGTTTTGATATGGCATGATGTTTGAAACTCAGTTTGTGCGTTTCTTGACCCAAATCTGAAGCCAGCCATTTCTCTCCCAGATCATGGGTTCTTTAATGGGAAATACTTCACTCTCACAGTGTAGTCTTGGGGTACTCATTGCTGCTGAGTTGACTCGTGTCTAGGTGATTTCATGGTATAGAGGGAGGAAATATTTGTTCAGCATGTTTAAGAAACTTATAGAAAATTTTGAACGTATGCAAAGGGTAGAGAGACTGTTGTAGTAGCAGTAATCCATTATCTAATTTCTAACTGTAAGACTAATCTTTTTTATCTATAACCCCCTTCTTTTCTGTCCCCTACATTGGATTATTTTGAATAAAATTCTGCATCATTTAATTTTATCTTTAAAACTTTAGTTCATGTTCAGTTTTTAATTCTACCCTCTGCTTTTCCTTTTCTTCACCTCTGAAGTTGAGTCCTCTCTGGACCTGGCTCTGGTCATCAGGTAACACCTGAGCTCTCTAGTCTTCCTCTTCTCTTTTCTTGAATGAGAGCTGCTGTTCAAGATGATCTCAATGGTTTTCTATACCCTTAGCCCAATGTTCTTTTTTCTGTTTCAAAAATAGAAATCTGCTAAATTTTTAAATGAACACATGACCATTGTTTAAAAAAATATGTAAAATAGGAAAGGTATAAATACATGTAAAATAGAAAAAGAAAAATCCATAAAATGCCACCTCCTAAAAGTGACCATTAGGGCTGGGCGGGGTGGTACACCCCTGTAGTCCTAGCACTTGGGAGGCTGAGGCAGGAGGATCTTTGCAAGTTCGAGACCAGCCTGGGCTACAAAGTGAACCCAAGGCCAGCCTGAACTGCATAGGGAGACCCTGTCTCAAAAAGACCAAAAAGACCAAAAAAAAGTGACCATTATTAATAATATGATATCTGTTGTTTCAGACTTTCTTGGTGATTTTTTAAATTTGGCTTTTTAAGATTTGCCATTTATTGTAAACATACACATACCATCCTTTAAAAACCAACAGCTGGGTGCTGTGGCCCAGTCCTGTAGCCCCAGCTACTCAAGAGATTGAGGCAGGAGGATGGCAAGTTTGATGCCAGCCCAGATGGCTTACCGAGACCCTATCTGAAAATAAAAAGATTAAAGGGGCCAGTGTAACTCAGTGGTAGAACTCTTGCTTAGCAGGCCCGAGGCCCTAGATTCCATCTCTAATACTGCAAAATGACAAGGAGAACAACAAAGATTGTGTAGGAATCTGGATTCCAAAAAGGAATGTGTCATAATTTAGCTAATGAGTCCTAATATTAAGATTGTTTTTAACTTTTTGGGAGGGGTGGAACTCTTATGAAGAGTGCTGCAGTGAACATCTGTGAGCACACGTGCATGTATCTAAATTGTTAATCGAAGGTAAAACCTTAGAAGTGGTTTTGCTGCGCCAAGGAATATCCAAGAGTTTATATATAAATGTTTACCCCCACAAGATTCTACTAGTGTCTACAGTCATGATTACACAGTACTGGCAGCAAATTGTTGGTAGCATTAGGCATAGAGGTAGTAGACAATTCCCGGCGAGTAGCCATAGATTTACTTATGACAGATTGCCGTTCTCTTGCCCAAGGTCTGTCAATCTCAACACTACTGACCCTTTTTGCTAGATAATCTCCTTACCAATTGTGTGTATATTAGGATGCGTAGCAGCATCAGTTGCCTAAACCCATTATAGGTCAGAAGGACTGCTTACCTGCCCCCAGTTGTGACAGCCCAAAAGTTTCCTAACCTCTACTGAAGACATAGTGCCACATTATACTATGGATAAATGCTGGGTAGTGTGGCTTCCTTTTCTGTGGACTTTTTCATTCTCTTTTTTGGTTACTGACCTCCTCAGTATTAGTAAGGCTGAGGGAAGATGAAAATTATGAAAACCTTATGGGAGGGAAGCAGACAAAGACCGTTGGAAGGTGCCTGTTCAGCACCACCGAGATATTCTCCATTGGTTTAAGTGAATTTGGACTTTCAAATTCTTGTTTGAAATATAAATATTCTTCGAGAATATTAAGCTTTATTTTTAACTTAGTGTACATTTAATGAAATAGTATTTCTGCCAGTATTTTTCAGCTAATGGGAGGCTTGATATAGATCAGAGAAAAAGGGGGACTGTATTTGAAGGAGCTCTCCTAGAATGTACTTAGGATAATCACAGATAATTTTTCAGCTCAGTGACCCTTGGAAACACATCTACATTGAACCCTGCAGATTTTCCACCTTACAAAGTCTTAGGCAGGTGTTGCCCTTGCTGCTGCCTCCACCCACCCTTGGTGGTGCTGGTCATTGAACCGAGGCCAAGTTTTTTTATTACTAGGCTACGCCTGCAGCCTCCTGCCTCCATTTCTACTCCAAAGTACAACCAATATAGGATGTCTAACAATCAAGCCTTTCCCCTTGATCATAATGGAAACTGGGTCTCAATAAGCTAGGACACACAATTCCCTTGACTGGATGGCAGCTCTGTTTAAAAATGTAGAGGGCGATATTGTTTTGTTTTGCTTTTAAATTCAGATTAACGGGGCCTCCAGGCTCTTAACCATTTAGTAATGGAACTGCCTAACTCTGAGGCCCCACCCCTAGAGTAGACAGTGCTTCCTCAGTATGTTGTGGTATTCCCTTCCGGCAAGGAAAATTTGTATTTAGGTAAGAAAGGGTGAAAGGTAAGTTAAATTTCAAATTACAGTCACTATAAAAACAGACCTTCTATGCACATACATTATATGCCTCTTTAGGGGTTATCACTTGGTTTTGTTCATTGTACACATTCTGTGTTGTGCAGTTTTTGGTTGATATGTTAAATGATTTTGTTAACATGTAGGCAGTATTTGCAATATGTATTTCAGAAGTCACTGTAAAGTACACAACTCATTCAATGTCACTATTTATTAGAATTAATAATGCCTGAAATTATAAAAATTATTTTCACTCGAATAAAACCTTGAACTTCCACATTATCTCATACATTTTCTTTTTTACTATATAGTTTATTTTATATTGCATACATTGTATATTATAGATTATTAGATTTAAATTAAAAATGTTTTGAGATAAAAATTTCATCCATGTTTTTCTAAAAGTCTATTTTAAAAACTTTTGTTGTATTAATTCCTGTTTGAGTAGCTTAACATATAGGGTTTTTTTTTTTAGATCATTTAAATTCTAGATGATCACTTAACCTTTTTTAATAGAAAGTTTTATCAGCTCAATTGTTTTCTGTTTATTTCGTATGAAGATTTATCTGTACTATGCATCTTTAAGGACAGATTCTAGGCCTTAGTCTGTGTATCATCAATACCTAATTTAGGTGGTCAGCAAGGTTTTATCAACTTGACATATTCTTTCATTAGCTGGATATTGTCAGAAGGAGTTAATGACTTATAATTCTGTAAATATTCTCTCCAGTGCTATTGTCTTTCATTTTAAGAGACCAAGGAGACCTTTGAGCCTTTAGGTCTTCCAGACATACTCTAAAATTACCCAAAGGTTTGCCTATGTATTGACAATGGAATTAAGTGTAATTAATAATTAATGAGGAGTAGTTATAAAAGTACATGAATCTTTGTTACAACAAAGTGAAACCTGCTATATTTGAGTATCTTTTTACAGAATATTTAAGTAAAGTTTCTCTTCTTTAAGGGCTAAAGTTTTAAGAGAAGATTATTGCTCTTTGTTCCTATATGTTTTATGAATTCAAAATATTTTTATAGAGTGTACAAGATGCTATTAAAGTTGTATTAACTTTTGGCTTTTATTTCATAGTGTAATTATCTTTGATTACAGACTATAGACAAGGTACTATACAGAAATATTGTTTATTTCACATAAGATTCTAGCACTTACATTATAAGAAAAAAAAGCTATTCTTTTTGAGGTAATTTAAATTTAACATTATTTCAAAGCAAAATGAATGTAAGATTTTTGTTTGTTTTACAGTCAACTATCTTTGTTTTTTTAGAACAAGTGTTCTTCAATATAGGTTGTTGTGAACACCCAGACTGTCTAGTAACACATTATTTGGTCATAAATAATACATTTTTCCCCCTAAACTGCCCCTCACTGTATCAACCCCTTCCCAAAGAAAATTATCAGGAAATACAAGAAGAACCACTATATCATAATATCAGCCTTTATTTCCTTAGTTTTATGGAGTTCCAGTATCTTGGGAAGGTAGAAGAATGTTCAGTATAGTTCTCAAGAAATGCATTAGGTCAAGAAAATTAACTGCTAATAAAGAGGATTTGAAGAAGACCACGAGGTTTCTGGCTTGAGTCACTGCATAGATAGTGGAGCTTTTTACTTAGGAACATAGAAATTGGGGTGACGTACAAGTTAGTGGTGGAGTGAACGGGTTGAGGGGTTAATCAGGAATTCCAATTTGAACATAGTAATTTAGAACTGTGTTTTAGACATCTAAGTGAAGTTCTCTGGTAGATAGGATATGTAAGTTTGGAAACAAGAAGGGATTGAAGTGGAAACATAAATTTGGAAGTGTTTGTCATGAAGTTATTACTTACATCCATTAAAGTGCCTGGAATTACATGAGAGAAAAGGCCCAGGTTCTGAGGAATAAGATCAAGTATAGGAGATGTCAACAAAGAAACTGCCAAGAGTGGTTGGTGAGTTTGTAGAAAAACCGAGATAGAGTAGCATTGCAGAAGCCCAGAGAGTGGATATTGTAGAAGAAAACATAGCCATGTGTGTCCAGTGCAGCTGAGCACTGACTGAGAGGAAAACAAAGTGTCGAATGTATGTGGCAGCTAGTTTGCTTATTTGTTCATTCACACATTCACACATTCATTCATTCATTCACTCACTCACTACGTGGTTCTCAGATTTAATTTAGTTATTCATACTTGGAGCATGAACCATCTTTTTACCTCTTTAATTTCATGTCAATTAAATGAAAATATATTCTCAAGCAAATTGGAGACTATTGATCTCAATTCCTCTAGCAATTTAAATTCTAAGTGTAGAGAAATTTACAGAGAGCAAAGATGGCAATAAAAATAATTTCTTAAGAAGCTATGAAGGATACCATTTTCCTCAAAACAGAAATTTCAGGATGTTAGAAACTTGGGAGGGGAAAAGAGGAAGGGATGTGAAGGGGTTGGGGCTATGCAGGCACTTCCTGTATATTTAGTGTTGTGTTTCATAATTTGCAGAGTGGGTAGATTGGTATTCATTGTATCAGTGTCTGAAGTATTTCATCTAAGAAAAGAAAACCCTTGCACACGTTTCTAAAGAAGGTCTTCAAAATTGACTCCAGTGACAGTTTGTTCATGTTCTTTTTGTTGTAGTGTTAAGTAGAGAAGGTATTAGAAAGAGATAAAAGTTCTTTGCTTCTATTATTAGGACATGTAGCTTATGAAAGTTTTATGCTTTTGTTGATGTAAACTGTATTCTACATAATAAATAGATTAAATATGACTTGTTTATTGTTTCAAATAAAACTTTTAGCTCTAGGCTTTTGGTCAGGTAACCTTCATAATTCTTTTCATGGGAAATTCAGAGCCTAATTACATTGTTTGGATTTACAGTGCTTGTTAAGGAATATAATTCTCTGTAAATGTAAACATTACCTTTAATTTGAAAGAAGGATGGGTGGATTTCACTTTATTGATTGAAATAGTGTCATAGACTTTAGAAGATAAACTGTTCTCGTTTATGTTTTCACATGATGCCTTTTGAAGAAGCCAGAATTTTCTTGATATTTTACCGATGGCAGCACTAACAATTAAAATTATTTTACATCATTTTACAAATATATTACCTAAAAATGTTATGAATCTTGCTCATAGTTAACTTTATGCTATAGATACATTCCTATAGATTTATTGTATGTATTTTGATTCACAGATTCTTAAAATGAAACTGTAGGGCTCATTTAAGAAAATATTTAGTGGTCCTTTCATAAAATGAGCAATCTTTCATAAATTCAGCTTTTTAGATTAGACTTTTCAAAGTAGTTAAATTGGATGCCCTTTGTCATCCTTATCCTTAATGGTGTGACTTTGGTGGAAATTAAGAAATGTCTTTGAACTCCAGTCTTCTTATCTCTAATTCCAGACTTGAATCTTTGAGTTGTAATCTCTGGGATTCAGCCTTAAAATTCTGTGGTACTTGTTTTGAAAATATGGCACGATTCAGCATTTTAGGAAGAGTATTAAAGATCTTAAATGAAAACAGCAACGGCACATTAAGAGAGGAGAGAGGGGTGTTGATCTCAGTACCTGGATTTATCTATTGGGCCAGCTCCTTGAATGAAGCAGAAGAATCCATAGGTCATCTGCCTCAAAAGGGGAAGACATCTCAGAAGTAATGGAAGGTACTGCTTTAGATGAGCTAGCTGTCAGATGATGGCTTTGTGTGATGGTGGCTGTTGAATAACATGTAAATAAAATAGGTAATTGTGTTATAAGAGACCAATCTGTGCCCTAGGTTGTTAGTGTCCTATAGACTACACTGTTAAAAGCATGATTCAAATATTTGAAAGAGAAGAGAAAATTGCTTTAAAACCTATCAAAAATTACTTTAGTATTTTCATTTTAAGTAACCATCTGCAAGCATATTGATGTCATTATTTCAAGCTATTTGATTAATTATAACTTGGTTTAGTAAACTTTTGTCAAGCTATGTCTTCCTGAGAGATATATTAAGTTTGGAGCATGTAAAGCACTTTTTTCCTCTTCAGTGACCAGTTAGGAAAGTGTTGTGGTAATCTTGTAAGCACAATTGTCTGAGAACATTAAGAACCTTCATCTGGATCTTTTGTAACCATAAAAGGCAATGTGTCATGCTTTCCTGTTTTGCATGGATGAGAAGGGAGTAAAACACCAAAAGAATTTTTATTGCATAGAAATATTTCCTTCCTTGCAGTTGGTGAAGCAATAATGAACCTACAAAACAATCTTCCTATAGCAGAAGAGAAGAGGTCAGGGAAACACAGTAAGGTCACATACGGCGCAGGCTGCTCACAGCTCCTGCTTCCAGCTAGGGCCCTTCTCGACATGCGCACTGTGCTCTACCCATGTGACTGGCTGCTTCTCACAGCCCGGCCCTGGAAGGCAAATGGAGTAGCTGCTTCTCTTCTGGAAGTGAAGCTTGTCCTAGTCTGTGGTATTGATAGTGCAACAGGCTAGGCCACACTTATCTGATTCCCAGTTTCTGGCTAAGAGCAGACAAGTATCCACTGTGTTGGGAAGGTGTTTTGTGTAAGGAAAATCATTTAGTGCAGAAAATGATGCTCTAAATAATAGACCATTACCACTAAATAAAATTAATGCACCTAAACTGTGGATTTGAGAGCAGCACAATTTAAGGGGCCTGCCTTTCCACTAACTTGTTCACATTGGGTCTCCTCACATTTTTTCCCTTCCCTTTCTCTCTCTCTCTCTCTGTCTCTGTCTCTGTCTCTGTCTCTGTCTCTGTCTCTGTCTCTGTCTCTCTCAGAGGCAAATGGAGTAGCTATCTCACAGAGAGAGAGAGAGAGAGAGAGAGAAAATGTGAATGTGAGTGTGTGTGTGTGTGTGTATGTGTGTGTGTGTGTTGCTGGGATTGAACCCAGGGCCTTAGGCAAGCCACATTCCCCAGACCTCCTTCACCTTCTTAAGGCTCTGCTAATACCACTTCTTTATCTGTTTCTCTTGTTTGGCCCTAAAAGGATTTAGGTCGATGAACAGAATAACCTTAAATCCCTTTTGAGACAAATTTGAAGAGACTCATGATTTCTTTAGTTTGTTTCAGACCCATTACCTTTCACAGGATCAAACTTGTCTATTCTCTGGAAATGGAAATGATACTGCTACTTAAAGAGGAAGATATTTTATAAAATGTTCTAGACATGTTTTTACATGCAGTTAATTTTTTTAAAAAGCAATTATGTGTAATAAGGCAGTAATGACCGAGTGTGGTGGTGCACACCTGTAAGTATGCTGAGGCAGGGTGATGGCAAGTTGCTGCCCAACTGAAGCAACTTAGTGAGACTCTGTTTCAGAACGGGAGGGGGCACTGCAGTGGAGGTAACTCATCCACTGGTAAAGTGCGCTGGGCTTGATCCACAGTGACACACACACACACACACACACACACACACACAAGAATGACGGCAATGGTACATGTTATGTTTTTTAATAATAAATTAATAGTAATAAAAGGGAGACAACCTAGAGCTGTATTCTTTTTAGGGGAGGAAACATTGAGACTAAATGATAACTGCCTGAGATTTCATAATGTAACCACAGCTTATTGCTTTTGGAAAAAACAGAAAAAATTAATAAACTGTTGACCGTGTTTCAGTTATTTGAAAGTGAGTAACAATTGTCTTTAGCATAATGCATTTTTCACTTTGAAGTTGGAAGTGTAGCATGTCCAGGAGGACACTACAGTGCATTCTCAGTGTGATGTAAATGGATGTGCAGTAGTAGTTCTCTGATATAGTTGAGAATTGGTGTTACTTAGTTTTTAAAAGAAATTTTCTGAAGACAATAGATGAAAGAGTAAAAGGAGTAAAATAGGGAACACTTGATACCACTTGAATTCTATTAGCATTCACAATAGCAAAGATAACAAATTCCCCTTGAGTTCTAGCTCCAGTTTGATTGCTAACTCTGACCTTGGGCAAATTGTTTAACTTATTTATGCTGTGTACCCTCTTCTTTAAAATGAGTGTAGGACCTCACTCACAGTCTGTTTTTAATGGTGAAATGAATATATTGCATATAGAGCAGCTCCTTTAGTGCTTAGCGTATAATAAATCTTCAGATAATGATAATCGTTGAAATGTTCAATGGCTATTTTTGTGGTAAAGACTTTCAGAGAATTTTACTAGAAAAAGTGTCCTGAGTTCTTTCTTCTAGAAATGTGTTCTCATTTTTCTGCTCTTTTGTATAGATTCACCCTCCCATCCTAAGTGAAAAGTTATTTTTCCCACTGCTTTGGAGGCCTCACCTTTTTTCACTTCTCCCAACTGATTGTGAAAGTATTAAAGCATAATCATGTGTCCACCTTCACCGCTCTCTTCAAGTAATCTGTGCTGATTCTGTGAACCCTAGGATTTTGCTAGACAACCTTCATGCCTGAGTCACATCTTCTCTATCCTCTGGCACGTGCTTGCCGATTTGGGTGCATAAGGCAGTGTTCTACTCCTCACGCTTCAGCTTACTAGGTTCTTTTCATCTCCATCTCTGCTCTCCTTTCTCGTTTCTTCTGTACCTTGTACTTCATCATCACTGTTCAGTTGCTAACATAGTGTGTTACTTCTCTGCTTTTTAAGTCCTAAACAGCAGCCTCTTCCCCTCCTCCTCCTCTCTGGAGCTGGTTCTGGGCCTTCAGCCTGGACACAGGGGATTTTCTGCCTAGCCTGGACCCAAGGACTTGCTGCTTCAGTGCCACCTACACAGCTCTTCTAACCACATCCATTGTCCACTGTGAGGGTTGCTGTGTGCTTTATGCCTTGCAGTCAGAGGGCAGAACATTCTAGATAAAATCCCTAGACCTGTAACAGTTTGGCCCACTAGAAATCTGTGATTCTAATTTCATTTGGGGCCCTTATTATGGCTTTGCAGTAATTTCTTATTGATTCTTTAACACATTTTCCTCGATGAGTATTAAATGTTTCCTGCTCTTCTTATGCTTTCAGTCTTAATTAGTCCTCCTGTCCTCTTGAGTGTTGGGTGATGGTCTTCCCTCTTACTTTACTGAGATGACGAATGCTATTTGCTGTTGTATATACACTCTCATTGTCCCTGGGAGATTGAGGAACAAAGTACTACACAGCAGCATTGTGACTTTGTGGTTTGATTTAGCCCATAAGTAACCAGGTATCTTAACTCTTGTCTTTGTCCCACCTTTAGACAGTGACTGTCAAGGGCCAGGGATCTGGCTCAGTGGCCTGAGCACCTGCCTGCCAGTGGCTGTCTTTGAAATAGATGATGGTTCTTTACTTATATGCATATATTTGGTAATTCGGTAGCTGTCTTTATTGAATACAGTATACTGTATTAGGTATATGTTAAGGAAATTAGAAAACAATAATAAAACACATAGGCCAGCCTTTCTATAGATTGATAATAATGGCAACAAACCTGCCTAATTTTAGTAAAACTTTGTTACTATGGACTTGGTTCTTACCACAAATTCGGTTACCTTGAAGGTGTCCTATCCTTAGGATGCAGGAGTGAGATGTGACTTCCTGGGTATCTTGCCTGTATTTTCTTCTTACTTCAGGGTTGTGGTAGCTGTTGTTGCATACATGGATAATTGAGACAGCAGCAACAATCATGCAGAACTTTTACACTTGAATGAAAGGCTTAGAGAGCTATAAAGGCTGAAGAGTAGTAAGAACTACTGAATCTATTGGAATAATGGGGCTGGAGGAGCCGCTGAAGAATGTCTAAAGAAGAAAATCAGAAAGCCCGTCTTGGAAGGGAGAGTGTCATTTGGTGAAGGAGTGTACGGTGGACATCTTTGAGATTTGAATGGCAGTTTTGACTGGAATAGCCCGAGAGCTGGCCTTGACTGTGATGTGAGATGAGGCAGATGGCAGCCACTGTAGAAGTGTATAGGTAGAATTTGCTCTTCACTCTTTTGTGTTTTGAATTATATTTGAAAGTAGAAGTCAGATGGAATCTATTGCTCACTTTCCTTCTGTCTGTAGTTATTGAGGGAACTGAGGGACCCAAGGCGTATGTGGGAACAAAACTCTTTATCATGCAGCTGCCCTTTGCTTTTTTCATTTTGGGTAGTTTCCCAAGGAGATAATGTGGCTATCTTATACATGGGCTATTGCATTGTGGTTTGTTGCAGGGAAGAATAATCCTGGAGGTCTGACCCGCTGAAAGAATGCAGGGAGCCAGGCTATGGACCCTGACAGATCTGAGACAGTGGTTTAGGTAGGGTCCACGGTCCATGAAAATTTGGCCTAAGGAACTTTTGCCTTTTTACTCTCTTAGGAAACCATGATTAAAAGAGAAACTCAAGGTAACCTTATGTGTCTACATTTTTGGACACTTTCCCAGTCCCATATGATTTATTTTAATAGACACAGTATATATTCCGGCACTCCCAATGTCATTTTACTTAGTATACTTTTAGAAGAAAATGAAACTAATTTCTTCTTTAATTGGAATTTAAAAAAATAAAGATAGCTCTTGCAGAATGAAGGTGAACAGTACTAAAAATAATAAAAAGAAAGCATTACCAATCCAGTCTTATGTTTTTCACCCTTTTTATTTTGTGTGCTTCCTAACTTGATTGCTTATACATGGCACTTTTTGGCCAGACGTATTATAGGTAATATTTTAAATACCACATTTTGGCTTGGAATGAATAGAGTATTACTTATGTTACAAACGCGAGTAATATATTTGTTACAAATAATGTAAATTATTTGAAGGTGTATGTTAAGCTTTATTGGGCAAAGAGATATTTTGTCACTGTTAATGTTTAACTCCAAAAAGTCTACCAAAATATGAAGTCATTGCATAATGAATGATTCTTCAAAAGTGATTTATGCGTTTGACTTTTATGACACTGAATTTCAAAACCTCATAAAAATAGTCATTTTTTAGAAATGTCATGCTGACCTGTGTTGAGAGGTAAAATTTGTCTTATGTGACAAATCTCATACTAACTTGAGCTTCAGTTATAGATATTTTTGAATACATATATATTCACTGAATGCTTGTTAACTGAATGGCTATTTAACATACTACTTATGTATTAATGACCTCTCTAAAGCTTGCAGTTTTTTAGCCCTGCATGACTCAGATTATTTCTTAGGTGCCATGTCATTGATTTTTCTTATTGTGTTACACACAAAAACTTTAATGTTTCTAGGACACTGCCTCAGAATCATCACAAACTACTTGTATTTATTTTAAAAATTCATATCAAAGCATCTTTAATATATGGCAGTTTTAATATTTTGGCATCTCCTACACATTGACTTATCACAGAAGATTTTTGTCTTTATTTTACTTTAAATGAAGTACTGTTTTCAGAGATGATTTCCTTAAATCCATCTGCACTGAAAAAATGTAATTAATCTGACATTTTGTAAAGGTTTCATTGAATTATATTCTTGTCTTATGCTGTACAGGGATAAGTACTTATACATTTTCAGCTAAGATTAGATTCAGGATGTGTTACAGAGAAAAGATAACAGTACATATTTTATGATCAATATATTTTAATTAGTCAATTTCAGATGAACTTGTCCATCTGTAAATTGTAGACAGGATATGCCCAAGTGTAGAAAAAATATGATTTTTAGTTGATACAAATAGAAGAAGGAATTCTAAGTAGTGTATGTTTGAAAAGCCCATAGATAAGAATAGGTTAGTTTGTGTATGACCCAGTGTACTAGCACATTGCTACAGCCCCAAGTGCAAGGAAAGCTTGACTTGAGCTTTAAAAATCAAATAATACCCCTTTGAGTTTGTAGAACAGGTATTTTTTTTCTAATTAAGTTTATTATGTATTTATTAACCACAGTGAGTTAATTTAGACCCCAAAGTAAATGTTGTATGTCTTTACCTTGGGGAAATTTATAATTTTCTTTTTACAGATGGGCAGGTTCGTGTATCAGTACTTGTTTAATGCAGATGAACAACTGTTTGGGACTGGAAAGTATTTTATTAAGTCTATCAAGACATATAGTTACTTTTGTGGCCTGATTGAAGAATTCATTTGCTACAGAGGCCTTTATCTTTTTCTGGTCCTATGATTCTGTTATTTAACTGCTGTAAAATTTCACTTAGATGGAAATAACAATGTAAGAACTTAAGGTGCATTTTTTCCTTCCTTCAAGTTAATAATTTCACAAGTTTTAAAGACAACCATGAAAATGCTCCTATAACTCCCATGAATCTTCCTAATTTCGATGTAGTTTCTAAAGTTGTTTCTCATGGCTTCATATTGTCTTCAAAATATGTGTGCAAGTCAACTCATTTGTTTTCTAACTTTGGAAAAAAGAAATGTCCATCTGGTTTCAGTTTTTTTCTCATCTACCACCACCCTTTAGCAACTCTCTGACCCATTTTTGTTCTAAGAATGCATAATTAATTTTAATACCAATTTAAGTAAATCTTAATTAACAGAAAAGCAGCCTTGTTAATTGAGGGCCTAACTATGAAAAGATCAAGTAGTGGGCTATCTTCATTGTGATATTATCAAATGCTAGACTCAGTAGTAGGTCTTTTCTGGAGGAGTTTTCATTTTCTCTAGAAAATAAAATCCTGGCCTTGCAGTTGGTGCTGGAAATGGGTGTATGACCATGTAATCCTGGCTGCTGGCATCTAAGGAGTGAATTTGTGGCTTATATAAGGAGTTGTGACAAAGTAAGTCTCATCTTTACCACAGAACAACTGGACAGATTTTTTTAAATTTTTCCTTTTAAAGATTAGTGTATATTTGCAATACATAGTAATTATATTCATCTCAAAAAATTAGTACATATACATTATTGGGTTCACCCTTTTTTCAGATATCCTTTATCTTTTTTCAGATCTCCTTCCTATCTTCTGAGTTTTCTTCCCTGTTTCAAACCTTCTCTTTTATTTTTTCTCTTTAAATTATTTATATTTTGGGTTTCCCATATTAAAGAAGCTATGTGATGTTTCACTTTCTCTGATTTATTTTACTTAGTATTATGATCTCAAGATCTGTTCATTTTGCAAGTTCATTCAATGACTCAAATTTATCCTTATGACTGAATAGTACTCCAATGTATATATAGGTCACATTGTCTTTATCCATTCATCTGTTGATAAGCTTATAGGCTGCTTTCATAATTTAGCTATTGTATATTGTGGTGCCATAATCATGAGCATGCACGGATCACAGGATAACATCATACAATGACCTTAACTCTTGGGAAGATACTCAGAAGAGCTATAACTAAGTGAAATGGAATTTCTGTTTTTAGTTTTTTGAGGAATCTCCATGCTGATTTCCTTAGCGTTTGTACTAGTTTGCATTCTTACAAAATTTTCCAACAACCTCACCAGGATTTGTTTTTTTTTTTTTTAAGACTCTAATGACAGCCGTTCTTACTAGAGTAAGATGGAATCTCAGTGTTGTTTTGATTTACATTTCTCTAATAGCCAAATATGCTGAATACTTTTTTCATATACTTACAGGCTATTTATACTTCCAAGAAGTGTCTGTTCATTTCGATTGCCATTTTTTTGGTTGGGTCTTTTATTTTCAGGGATCTAATTTTTTGAATTCTTTATTCTGGATAGTAGTCATCTGTTCAAGCAGTAGCTGGCAAAAAGTTTTTCCCATTCTGTAAGTAATCCCTTTTCTCTGTTGGTTGTTCCCTTGGCTATGCGGAAGCTTTTTAGTGTGATTGATACTGTTTGTCATTCTGGGTATTAGATCTATGCAATTGTGACTCTGTTTAGGAAGTCCTTACCTATTCCTGTGTCTTCAAGAGTTTGTCTATGTTTTTTTCTTCAAGAAGATTCAGTGTTTCTCTTTTTATATCTAGGTCTTTGATCCATTTTTATTTGATATTAATACAGTGTGAGAGAGATGGATCTAGAATCATTCTTCCGTACATGCATAACCAGTTTTTCCTGCACCATTTATTAAAAGAGGCTATATCTTTTCTCCAGTAAATGTCACAAATCAGATGGCTGAATGTGTTTGGGGTTCTATTCCATGGATCCACATGGCTATTTTTGTGTCAGTACCATGCTGTTTTTATCACTGTAACTTTGTAATAGAACTTGAAATTCAAGATTGTAATGTTTCCTGCTTTGCTCTTGTTGCTCAGGATTGCTTTAGCTATTCTGGGTCTTTTTGTGAACTCATCAGAGGATTAAGATCACTGAACATCTTAAAGTGTAGACAGGGACAGGGGCCTTCAGAGAGACCTGGGCCTTCAGTGATTACCCTTAGCAGAAACTCCTGGGTGCCTGTGGGAAGACTAAACTATCAATTTTAATGAAATACTGGAGGCCAAGGCTGATGTGACTGTTAAGTTTCTGGAGCCTATAGACCCCAGGAGCGTTCTAACCCTTGTGCTAATTTGTATAGACTTTGGATGAATACCCCTCTTTCTAGCCCTGCCTCAGATCTCAGCTTCTACAGAACCTAGTATCTCTTGTCTTGCCCTTTGGGGCATTCTCAATATGAGCTTTTGCTTCTCATCAGTAATGATTTCTGCATTTTAATTTGTCATCTTAACAGAAGTCTCTTCACAACATATTGCTAACTGAAAATAACCGATTACCGGAAAGAATGTGCTATATAAACTTCTAAATTTTATTTTTATGTGTACACAGAGAAAGAAAGTATGAGTTACAACTTTGTCAGTCATGGAGTGTGGGCAACATTTTTATTTGTATTTTCTAATTTTTCTACAGTGCTGAGTCAAACAATATTTCAGAGACATCTCAGAAAACAGAAATGTATACTTGTAATTAGTCACTATTGCCTGAAGAATTCTTTCTTGCTTTTGTCTTGTTTGTTTCTTATCGAGATGTTTAGAATCCTAAATGACTACAATCCTAAATACTCTCCTGATACTTGCCATAGTGTTTTACCGCAGGATTCCAGGGCTGACTTTAAAGCTCATTGTGAGGATCCCTGCCTGACTTTAGGACTTAACAGGAACTGCAGGTGCGGTTAAGATGACTCTTGGGCTTCTACAACTGTTTTGCCCTCCCAAGTGAGGAGACTTTTGTAGGACAGATTGTTAATTTATTTTATATTTTTAAATTTTTTTTGGTACTGGGGATCGACCTCACGACCTCACACTTGCCAGGCAGGCACTTATGCCGCTGAGCTAAATCCCCGGCCCCAGATTGTTAATTTAATTCCCAGAAAATTCCAGGCTGCTCAAAGTCAGTGGGACTCAACCTTGGCCATACCTGGGAAGCTTTAAAAATTCCCAGAGCTGCACACCAGACTAGTTAAATCAAAGTCACTGGGGACAGGACTCAGCAGCTATGGTTTATAATGTTCTCAAGGTAACTTCCATGTACTGCCCTGCTAAGGTTGTGGGACCCTGCTCTATAGGAACCATCTGTTTTCATTCTTAAGGAGTCCTTTGGCTCCTCAGGGCAACCTAGAAAAGTAATCCCTGAACTGCTGTCATTTCAGTACATATCTCATGGGAATTCTGTAGCCACTAAAGGCCGTGCTCACCTGTGTGTGTGTGTGTACACGTGTGCAACCTTGATGTGACAAACCTTAAGCACTTAGAGGAAAGGCAACCCTGTCTCGTTTTCCATTGTATTGCAAGTGCCTAGCTCAGTAGCTTTTCAAAAGATACTGTGAAATTCATGTATTCATGTCCTTCCCCTGCCTTTTTTTTTTTGAAAAGGGACAAAGGTTATTAAATGGTCACGATATTATTCCTTACCCCTTTATTTTTTGAAATTTATTTTTAAAGTGATGCATTCAAACAAAAATTGTACATGTTTGTGGGGTACCATGTGATGTTTCAATACATGTATATATTGTGTTATGTTTAGATGGTAAACATATCCATCTCCTTAAATATTTATCATTTCTTTCTGGTGAAAATGTTCAAAACTCTTTTAGCTTTTTGGAGTATATAGTACATTATTATTTCTGTAGTTATTTTATTCTGCAGTAGTAAGCTATAACTTCTTGCTCCTGTCTACTGTAATACAGAATTCATTTATCAACTATATTCTTCAGTTTCTCAGGACTCTGCTAACCCCTGGGTGACTGTGATTCAGTGAGGGAAGATGTCTCCTTCATTCATATGTCTGCATGTATTGAGTACCCTTTGTTTGCTCAGGGCTGTGGTGACTGTTGTCATACCAGCTTTCTCAGATATTATAACAGGAAAGAGAGGAAAAGAAAGAGAGAGAGAAAGAAAAGAGAAAGAAAGAGAAAAAGGAAAGGAAAAGAAAAAGGAAAGGAAAGGAACAGACAGGAGGGGTGAGAGAAAGGGAGGGTAGAAAGAAGAAGGGAGAGAATAAGGATAGGAAGGAAGGAGAGAGAAAGAGCAAGTAAGCAGGCTTAGAGAGCCAAATCTGTGAAAATATTGCAAATTAAAGGTTTAAGTCATTGTGAACTAGATTCATCTTTCCATTGAACAAGTATGGGTTGGTGACCTCTATCTGCAAGCCAATGTTTAGATGTTGGAGGTCCTTAGGGCATTTAACAGATTCCCTGATCTTGCCAAGTAATTGTAAAATTCAGCTTCAGTACCCTATTTTCATTCTTTTCTTTACAATCATATTTTGAGTTAGAGCTAAATGATAAATTTCTAGGTATTACAGCAGATGATGAAACCCAAATTGCTTTTGAAGTTATAATAAACAACTATGTGAAAAAAAATGGATGGTTAATTTTTATTATCATCATTTTACAGATGAGAAACACTTTTAAAGCACTTTAAGTAACTTGCCCAGGCTCATAAGCCAGTATGACCTCAGCTGAAACTTCAGTCGAGGTCTTCTGACTTGAAATCCTATGTACAAGAAGGCTTAATATGCTACCTGTTACCTAATGGCAGAGTGGGTGTGATTTTATACTTAGTACAGTACAGGTAAATACTATTAAAAATGAAGTCACAATAAATTGTCTTCAATTCTATTAATGTTTGTTTTGAAACTACCTGGCAGTTCCCATTTTTAAGTTCTGTAGCGCGCGTGTGTGTGTGTATGTGTGTGTGTGTGTGACGAATTGGCACTATTTTGGGGATTTGGATTAGAGTCTTTTCATGTCTTCAGATGGGCTGGCAGAGCCACAGATATAATCCATTAGGCAGGATTTTTCACCTTCCAGCATTCAGATGATTTTAAAGTAATTTTACCTTTCTTTTTCAACAGGAATTATACTTATGACTTTTTAACTCCTAACACAGAAGTAAAAGGTAGTAATCAAGAGATGACAGAATGACAGTGCTTACATCTGACACACGGAATTTAGGTCCTTGAGAATAGTAAATTACCTGTTGTAGTTTCTATTCTAGCTGTTGTTTTCATGTCGTGTTATCTTTCTTTTAGCTGTCATCTATCAGAATATTTAGCTTTGGACTTGAAATGGATAGGTATGCTTCTAGCTTAGGGTTACTCCCGAGAGGGCTGTACTGATCTCTATTCTTGTTTCCTTTTTTTCTTTTCATTCCTATTCCCTCTTTTCAAACCTCCTTCTCCTCCTGTTCACAAAGCTCAGTTTTTATTTTATTCTATGCTTTTCTCATTTTTTTCTCTTTTCCCTTCCTCTTTTCCCTCTCCCCTTCCTATTTCCCTTTTCCTTTTGAACAGTTTCTACATTCAAACATACAAACAATTGAAAAAATCAGACCCTCCAAATTCAAAGACCCATTCCAAAAATGGGCATTTGAGATGAATAGAGACATTTCTCAGAAGTACAAATAAATATATGAAAAAATGTTCAGCATCACTGATCAATTGAGAAATGCAAATTAAAACTATGCTGAGATTCCATCTCACTCCAGAAAGAATGGCTGTTATCAAGAAATCAACCAGTAACAAATGCTGGCAGGGCTGTGGGGAAAAAGGTACCCGTCTTCACTGTTGGTGGAAGTGTAGGCTGGTGCAGCTGCTTATCTCTAGTCTTGTTTTTGGGGGGATGGGGTGGTTTGACACAGAGTTTCACTATGAAGCACAGGCTGACCTTGAACTCACAGTGATCCTCCTGCCTCAGTCTCCCAAGTGCGGGGATTGCAGGTGTGCGCCACCACACCCACTCTATTCTGATCTCTATTCTTTAAGCTACAGATCTCTTCTGATTTGGACAGATTCTATGTGTAGCCAAGCAGAGGATGCATGGCTGAGCAGAGTGATTGTGTTCTCTGTAATTAAAGGATAAGGGGTCAAGTCTCAGATTTGCCATTTTCTAGCAGTGAAAATTTGGACAAGTTACTTAATTTTTTGAATCTGTTTTCTCACCATGAAAAATTAGAATTATCTTTCTGTTTGGAGGGTTTTGGAAGTAACAAATGAGGTATTTGAAAAACAGTTTCTTAACTGCCCAGTGCTGTATAAATATTGGATATCATTGTTGTTTCATTTACATGATGGTGCTAGTTTCATGATTCTTGCAGCTTAATATTTCACTTTGTTATATTACTCATATAAATTGAATTTTTACACTTGATCTCAGCCAAAAGGCCGAGAAGCAATATAGATTGAATTTTTAATTTCATATTTTTTGCATTTTTTTATTTTGAAGAGAATAAAACTGAAAGAAATAAAACAGAATAGAGTCAATCAAGACAAAGCAATGAATGTGATACAAGACTTCAAAACAAAAGGAAACCAACATTGGCTATCTTGATGCCTCTTGCTATCTTCAAAATAACTTCCCATACCATCAGGTATAATAAAATCAAACAAAAAAGAACAGAACAAAACCAATCAAAACAAAACAATGAAAACAATACAGGGCTTCAAAACAAGACAGTAGGAATACAACAGTGGCTACCATAAAGCATCTTGTTATCTTCAAAGTAACTGCTTATACCATCAGACATAATAAAATCAAACAAAACAAATAGAGTAAAATCAATCAAAAGAAAACAAGTAAAGCAATACCGCACTTCGAAACAAGATAATAGGAAATCAATAATGGCTACTATAATACATTTTGTTATTTTTGAAATAGCTGTCCATGCCATCAGATATAATAAATTCAAACATAACAAAACGGAATAAAACCAAGCTAAACAGAACAATGAAAGCAATACAGGGTTTCAAAACAGGATAATAGATTAACAATGGCCACTGCCTTTCCCCTGTAGATAGCTCTTTCCCTTTCACCTTCACAATATCTATTGTGCATTTTGGATCCCACTAGCTCCTTTAGTTTTTTATACTAGGGAGACAACACAATGTTCACCTACATGACTCTGAACCATTTCACCCATGAGCATGATCTCAAGTTGTATCCATTTACCCACAAGATCCTCAAGGTTATCTTTCTTTATAGCTGAGTAGCTTTCCATTGTATAGAAATGCCATATCTTTCTTATCCATTTTTCAGTAGATGGGCAAGCTACCCCTACTTTTTTTCTGGTTCCCTGTCACATAGAGCATTGTTTTCTCTCCTTTGACTTTTAGTCTATGAATTTTCTTTTGAGTTACATGTGTTTCTTGAATAAAGCATATTGATGGACCTTGTCTCCTGATCTACTCTGCCTGTGTTTCTTTTTATTGGTGAATTGAGTCCATCTACATTAATGGTTATGGCCAACATGCACTGGCTTGTCTCTGCCATGCTATTTTCCTGCCGTTGGTTGTCTACTTTTCCCCTCCATTCAGTAGTCTGCCCCACTCGGTGATCCCCCTCTGTTCCTGGAACTGTGGTCTTTTTTTTATCTCTCTCTAGAATGTCCTTCAGTATTCTTTGTAGGGTTGGTTTGGCGGTCATGAATTCTTTCAGTTGTTCTTTGTCATGGAAGTATCTTGTTTCTCCATTAATTTTGAGAGATAGTTTTTCAGGGTACATCAATCTGGGTTGGAAGTTGTTTTCTTTCAGGACTTAAAATACTTCACTCCAAGCTTGATGGTTTGTGTTGAGAAGTCTGTCGTGATTCTAATAGGTTTTCCTTTATAAGTGATCTGTTTGTTTTTCTCTAACAGCTTTTAATATTCTGTTCTTGTGTTGAATATCTGGAATCTTGGTTATTATATGTCTGATTGTAGATTTATTTTGGTTATGGCTACTGGGGTTCTATATGCCTCACTTATCTGAATATCACATCCTTTTCCCATGCTTGGGAAGTTTTCTGCTATTAGTTCTGTAAATAGAATTTTAATGTCATTTGTGTTGACCCTTACTTTTTCACTGACACCTATTATTCTTAAAATTATTTTTCTTTGCATCTTCTTGCAGTCATTGAATTGTTATTTCCTGGTTCCTTGTTATTTTTAAGAGGTCTTTCAGGATCACAAGCTGCACACCTGTCTTCGAGGTCTGAAATTCTATCAATTTATTTCAAGCGATTTTGCCAGATTTCAATGGAGTTTTTTAATTTCCTGGATAACTCTTTGAGTCTGTTTCATGCATTTGAAATATCTCTTATATTGTTCATTCATGGTTTCCCTCATTTTCCTATGCTCCTCTATTTTTTTTAATCTATGTCATCTTTAGAAAAGCTTAGCAATTCTTTCATTATGTGTTTGATTTCTTCTTTTACCTGAGATAGTATTTCTGTTCTAATTTCTTTTATAGCCTCATGGAGTTGTCTCTTTACTTCAGTTGCCATCACTGCAGAAACTTCAGGTGTCCAACTTCCAATCTCTTCCATGTTTTCATCTCCTAGACTGGCTCTGCTTGGGTTGGAGTTCAGGGACTGCCTTTTGCTTCTTCGCCTTGACATTTTCCTGGATTCTTCCAAACAAGCAGGTAGTGGGGTCCCAGACACTTCCCACGTTAGCTACAATTTCTCCAGAGTGTGACTGTTTGGTTCTCCTGGCCAGTGCTGGCTCTATTGGTGGCCACTGGTTGCTGTAGTGCAGGTCTGGCTTCTGTTTTTCCCAGCCCTTGCTGACTACCTGGGGCGGAAGCATCTCGAGGGCTGCTGGAGTATTCGCAGGGGTGGGGCCTGCTGCTGCCTTTCCACCGAGCTGGTTACCTGCGGCTAGTGTCTACCAGTGGCTGCTGGAGTGCATGTGGGATCAGGGCCTACCTCTGCCTTCCCACCTAGCTGGTTACCTGTGGGCAGTGTCTCCCAATGGCTGCTGGAGTGCATGCAGGAGGAGGGCCTGTCGCTGCCTTTTCACTGAACTGTTTACCTGCGGGCAGTCTAATTTCATATTCTATATAAAGACAGGAAAGTCAATTTGTTTTCACATTAACTTTTAATCTCCATCAGAACTTCTTTTTTTCTAATCCTAAAGCAATTAAATAGGGCCCAACAACACCCTGCTTTGATTTATCATGATGTGAAAACAATACTGACTCTGTTAATAGTCTTTCTTAACTAAAATGGATGGGTGATATTTAAAGTGTTGCTGGCTCAGGTTGCAAAGTGTTTTCTATTGTGCTTCCTTAGGAAATACCAGGAAAGGGAAAGGGATGGGGATAATAGAATGTTTGGATTGTAGGAGAATCTGATCTCAGTTCCATCTCTGCCTGTGGTATTCATCAGTTGGATAACATTGGATAAGTTACTTCTCATCTTTGATCTTATTCATCAAGCTTTAAAATATTGAAGATGTTAAAATTTATCTTGAAAGCTCTTTCTAGCTTTAGACCTTGAGCAACCTGTGACTGAATACCAAGAGAATATGGGAGAATTATTCTTGAACTGAAAAATAATAAGAAACTTGGAGTAATTTTCTTTCTTAGTGTCTGAGACATAAAGATACAAAAGGTAAATAAATACAAGCCCTTTTTCCTTGCTCTGAAGGTTAAGTGATTTGAAAATAGGGACCATGGAGCCAAAATTAAATATGGCTTAATTTTCTCATGATACAAACTTGGAAAATAGTATCTTGTCAATACATACTTTGAATATACAGTACGTAAATAATGATTTCTCCAGCTGTCTTACATATAAAATTTATCAACCATTCTTTGGGTTTGACATTTTCAATCTACATGTTGCTAAAATCAGCTATAAAGGTTAGTCCATCAAAATAGTTTGGTTACTTTGAGGTCAAAATAACTCTTCACACCAAAATCTGTCTAGAACATTGCAAGAATAGAAAAGTACAGTCTATTGTGGGCATTATGTATGTTACAAACCATCATGTGCATCTCTAAATCTATATATCTGTATCTATATCTATATCTCGTATATCTCTATGTTACATATTTGTAGGACTCATTCCCAGCAGTAGGACCAACAGGTTAAAAAGTAAATGAAGATTCAAGGAGTAATTTTGATGACAAGTTTCCACCCAGGTAGTTCCCTCATTTTATAGATAAGGAAACTGAACTAGGAGTTAAGCCAACCATTAGGGGTAGCATGGCCAGGACATTTCTGTAAATGGCCTTTCCAGAGTAAGTCTCATTCAGGTGCTTTTCCTCCATGCTCACATACTGTCCTATGTTCTCCAGAGTCTTTATCACATGTATTATAACCCTTGGTTTATTTACTATATTCTTGCTGGGCTGCAAATTATCATTATATTCCATTTCACACCTTTATTTAACTTAAAAAAAACAAATTGGCTATACAAATAAGTGCAGGTGATGAGGAGACATATATTTAGAGCTTCTTATGTGAAAAAGACAGACTATGTAGGGTTCAAATGAAAGATTTGGAACTCAGCCGCCTGAAATCTCATGTATTACAAGGCTTCAGTAATGGAAGTGCTGTTTCCAGAACAAAGGAGGTGATTGTTCTGAAAGCTGTCTTCAGAGCTTTAATATAATCCCAGGGGCCGCATCCTAACAGGCATGTAAGTGAAGAAAGTAACAAGAGGAGGTGATTAGGCTAGTGAGTGATTTGAATTTCTGCCAAGTATGTTTAAAGAACCAGGGCTGTTGATGTAGGAAATGAGGTGGCTTAAAGAACACATTCTGTTTTTAGATATTATGAAGGGCTTCATTCCAAACAGAGAGTTACTTTCTATAGTTCCAAAGGGAGAACTAGAACTGTTAAATCAAACTTACAGATAATGCAGATTTGAACTCAGTGTAGTTGTAGCATTGATTTCCATGCAGTCCATTTCAAAGAGTTGCAATGTCAGGAGAGCATTTCTGAGGAAATGCACGAGATGTTGGAAACAGAATTGAGTCCTATGAGTGATGAATTCATCCTTTACCTTAGTCAAATGACCTCAGGTTCCAAACTGTATTTGAATTTCAGAGGCTTTCCCATGAGAACTAGCCTTGGAGTTGACTGCATATGCTGAAGACTGAGCAAGGTTAGTGGAGTCTGATGCATAGTGGAAGGCCTAAATCTGTATTAAATATTAGGCATTCAGTGCCCTCAGTAGTCCACAAAAGTAGATGTTAGTGTCCTCTTATAACAGATGAGAAATCAGTCAGGAAAGTTAAATACTTCTTAGACTTTAAATAGTGGAGTTTGAATTCAGACCCAAATTGGATTCAAACCAGCGTCTCCTCTTCCTTTCTGCCTCACTGCTTTCCCTACATTGTTCACTAGCAGGAAGGGGACCTCTCATGTGCCAGACCAGGTTCCTGTTAGTTGAGGGCCTGTATTGGTTTGAACCTAGTAAGAGTCTGCAGAGTTTGATGACCAGTTGTAGGGCCTGAGAGGAGAATACTCAGGCAAAGCAAAGATTGAAGAACTGACATTTGTCAAAATGCCATTAAAAACTGAACTGTGTATTTTGAGTTGTGCAAAACTTGGAAACCTATTGATGTACATTTTTACTCCCATTTAGAAACAGGCAACTTGCAACAATTTTAGGTATTATTTAGCTGAAAAAAAAATACAGAAAAAAAGGGACAACTTTCCTTAGCAGGTTTGGGTTGGGGAAAAGCACAGGAGGAATACTATATATTCTAGGCTTTGTTGTGGTCGTGGGGGTTAAAGCAAATAGTTACTGTCTTGGTTACTTTTCTCTTGTTGTTGAGATAAAATACCTGATGCCCAAAATGAAGGAAGGAAAGGTTTATTTATGTTACAGTTTTGGAGGTTTCAGTCCATACTCAGCTGGCTCCAAGGCAGGGTGGAGCGGCTGAGGGGGCAGCTGTTCATGGCAGCGGCAAACAACAGGAGCAAGAGGGCAAAAGGGGAAAGCATGCCTCCTTCCCTATCCTATATTGTATGCTGGCTCCCTGCATTACCAGATAGTTTTCACTTCTAGTATCTGTAAACTATCTCCCCAGTATTCTACATAACCATTTCCATATATTTATGGTTTACATAGTTGCCATTTTTCAGCAGTTGTAGAACATTCAATTAATTAACATTTCATGGTTTTATCAGCTATTTTCATACCATTAAATGTGTAAAATCTTCCTTCCTTCCTTCCTTCCTTCCTTCCTTCTTTCCTTTCTCTTTTTCTTTTCTCATTCACTTTCTTATTTCCAACAGTGTTGCTTAGAACTTCATGTGCTATTCCTATTGTTTTCCTTTGGATTATTTCCTTGGAGTAATTCCTCAAAGTAGAATTATTTTGTCAAAGAATCAGAATAGTTTGTTATATGCTTTCAGGAAAGATTAGACCAAGTTGTCATATTTCCCACAATGTGAAACTGTTTCTTCATGTTTGATCACGACTGTTTTCTGTGGGATGAGTTAGGCCATAAACTCTGCCTTGGAAAACTGATCCTTTGGTTAGAATGGTAATCCAGAAAGGTAAGAGTACTAGGTAATGACAAAGAATTCAAGATAGCAGAAGGAGATTAGTACAGTAATTGATTAAAAGCATGGTGTAAGGGTCAGGTGCGGCTACAATTATAGGGGAGCTGTGATGCCTGTCAGCAAAGGACCTGGGAACAGGAAAATAAAACTCAGATTCATTTACTGGAATATGTAGAAGGTGAATCCTTGAACATAAACCATCAGGCAAGACCTGCAAAGCAATTCCAAGATTGCCTTGAGATAGATGTGAATGAGGGACCCAGCATCAAAGTTTTATTGTCTTCCAACCTTGGTGTGTTTGTATTTTCTGTCATTTTTATTTATCCTTGCTAAATTAATAGTTATGTAATGATAACTTAAAATGATGTTTCAATATAAAGAATTAAAAAAAATCAGACCCTCGAAATTCAAAAACCCAATCCAAAAATGGACATCTGAGATGAAAACACACTTCTCAGCTGAAGAAATGTGAATGGGAAATAAATACATGAAAAAATGTTCAGCGTCATTGATCATTAGAGAAATGCAAATTAGAGTAATCCTGAGATTCCATCTCACTCCAGAAAGAATGACCAGGATCAAGAAAACAACCGATGACAAATGCTGGAGAGGCTGTGGGGAAAAAAGGAACCCTTCTCCACTGTTGGTGGGAGTGTAGACTGGTGTAGCCACTGTAGAAATCAGTCTGGAGGTTCCTTAAAAAGCTAGGATTGGAAGTCCCATTTGACCCAGCTAATCTGCTTCTGGGCATATTCCCAGAAGAAGTGAAATCATCATACCACAGTGATATATGTGCACCCATGTTTATAGGAGCACAATTTGTAATAGCCAAATCTTAAAAACAACCCAAATACCCATCAATTGAGGAATGGATAAAAAAGAAGTGGTACTTTTATATAATGGAGTACTACTCAGCTATAAAGAGAGATCACATTGAGGCTTTTATAGGTAAATGGATGTGACTTGAGACCATACTCGTAAGTGAAATAAATCAAACTCACATGTGTAAACACTGTATCGTCTCCTAGTGTAAGAAACTGAAAGACTCAGTAAGATACAAAATCCCCGATAAATATGAGGAAAGGGTAAGAAACTTCTAAAGGACAAAACAACTCAGGGAAAAGGAGAAAAGAAGGAAGGGAAAAGAAAATATAAAAAAAAATAGATAGATAGATAGATAGATAGATAGATAGAAAAGGTGATTGTACTACTAATTTTATTAGTTCTTAGAACAAAACAGTTAACATTCATAGGAGTGGACCAATTCTGTCTGCCTATACCTGGTAATCTGAGCAACTCTTGAAGACAACTATACGAAATAGCAACCTTTGGTACTTTCCCATCACCTAGCTTAGAAAGCCTGTATTGTTACTGTTTTGGGCTCTTTATTACTGTTATTTTTCTGTCTTTATTGTTTATTGTTTTTCTTGTGCTTTGTTCTGCTATTGCCTCTAGCACAGAAAGGATAGATGTACAAGTAGATGCTTATATGTGCTTAGTAACTACTCCTAAAGAGTTTACAAGAGCAGATTTTATTAAGTATCGAGATATGAACAGCTACATTGAAGAAAATGGGACATTATGATAGCCAGAGCTGATTTCTTATCTTCAGGTTCTGCAGTCCATTAATGCTTTTATTCTTTGACTTGATTGGTTTAAGTCTGTTTTCTACTACTTGATTGCAATATGTGAGAAGATATGATCAACTTTTTTGAAGAAAACAAAGGATATTAAGGTAGCCATTGTTGATTTCTTACTGTGTGATTTGAAGGCCTGCAATGCTTTTACTCTTTTGATTTAGCTGGTTTTATATTATTTTGTTTTGCTTGAGTGTATTGTATATGAATGTGTGAACAACAATTTCAAAGAAAACAAGAGACACTAGGGTAGCCATTGTTAATTTCCTGTCGTTATGTTTTCAAGACTGTATTGCTTGCATTGTTCTGTTCTGATCTGCTTTGTTGTGTTTTACTCTGTTTTGTTTTTATTCTCTTTAAAATAAAAAAAATAATAAAATGATGTTTCATTACCTTGCTAACTTGCACATTTTTCCTGGTTTGTTTCCTTGGACTACTAGTTCCAGTAAATCTGGTTATTCACTCTTTAATTATATGCCATGGATAGTAAATAATCTTATGGTATTTAGCATTTGTCACATTTGGATCTCCTGCACTCTTTATCCTTTTGATACTTAATATTATATTTGGCCTATTTGAAGGTGTAGAAGTTTTTAAAATATTTGAGACTGGTTTGATACTCTTCTACTTTGGGGGAGCAATTATAATGTTGTTTCTCTTCTACATTTGGAGGATATCAGTCTGTGTTCTTCTACATGCATTTTCCCTCTGTTGTACTCTTTAGCCTAACTTCATTCTTTACTGTTTGCTCTCCAATTGCTCACTAATGCTTCTTCCTTTGCAATAGGGCTTCTGGCTTGTCTTATCCTAACCTTTATGTTTATATTTGAATTCTATTATGAGGGTTTTTTTTCTGTTTTCATTAATATCTCATATCTTTTAAGTGATTTTTTTCTGTAAACATTTCACAGTTTGATAGTTTGAAATCACTGTTATAACTTCAATGTTTTTCTTTTGGAATTTTTTGCCTACTTTTCCAACATGTATTTTAGTACCAATATCAAATTCTGTAAAATCAGTATTTTATTAAATCTACATAATAATTTAGAGACTGTTGTCATCTTTACTATATTTAGACTTCCCAGCATGGAGCAAATTATATTTCTCCATCTTTCTTTAATTCTACTGTCAGACTTTATGTCATCTTTGAATAACCCTCCAATTTTCTGATTTAAATTAATACCCATTTATTGAAATTTTTATCACTATTTTAAATGGGGTCTCTTCCATTGTATTTTCTAGCTGTGGTTCATAGTATGTAGGCCTGTATTGATTTCAAATGGATTTTTATACTGCAACTTTACTAAAATCATTTAACACTAATTATTTTAAATTGACTTTATTGAATTCTGTAATCAGATAACTTTAAAATGATGAGATAGAACTGCATCATATGTAAAACATAGTATTTCTCTTCTTCTTTTACTTGTTAATACTTCTTTCTTTCTGATGCCTAATTGTTTACTCATATAACTACTCTTGCTTCTCTAAGAACTAGGAAATAAAAAATCCAATTACTTCATGGAAGTTACAGACAGCACATACATAGGTCGAGGTATAAGCATGTGATATTCTCTTTGGGAGATGAAATGGATCCTGGATGAGTAATATTAGACTGTTTGAATGTATTCATGTATAAAAATATATAAAACCAAGGCTAGGGAAAGGTTAGAAAAAGAAGAATGTTGTAGAATCAAAATTTGACAACCATCTTTTGAACATTACCCAGAATTAAGGAATTTTTTACCAGCAGACTTTGAATTATCTGAGAGTAGAGATGGGTACTGGAGAACGCAACTCACAGACCTTCAGCTCTCTTGGTTTTCCCACTGCTCCCACTGATAGGCTTATCCTTAGGGTGGGATTGGTGGATCTCTATGAAAATGCGTTTTTTTCTCCCTGCCTTGTTCTAATTTTTTCTCTTCCTTAGAAAATACACATATTAAGGGTCTGGAGTATTCCGTTCCTTGTGACTATGATTTATGATTATGAAGTACTAGACTGGTATTTTAGGGAAATAATGTACTAACCATATGAATTTAAGAGTACTTAGTACCTAAATAACTATCCATGTAAAAGTAATGAGTTATCTTTTTATTGTGTAATGTCACCTATCCCTGGACTATACGCCTCTGCAGTTGGTATGCAAGTGGATTTAAGTTTCTGGGCTCAAAGTCTCCTGCCAAACTCTTAAGTCTACCAGTACCACAAACTGAATCCCTAAAGCCTCTTGGAGAGAGTGTGACAGCCTGGTTGTAGTATATTTGCTTTGCCAAAATACTCAAAATGGTGTTTTAGTTTTCTATGAGCACTTATTGCATTAATAATATGATTCTTATGCTTTCTTTCCTCATGTGATGAATTATATTGTTTTCATTTTTCCCTCCATGCAGTCCAAGAAAAAAACTGCTGATTCATAATAGAAAACTATTTTAAGATTGTCTTTTGTTCTGTTTATGAAGGTTTTTATTTAGTTATTAGAGCAATACTCAAATATTGTATGTAATGTGTCTATTTTTGGAAATAAAAAACTATATTAAACTTGTGAAGTAGATTGAAAAAAATATCAACAGTTTTTGGAAAGTTTAAAAGCATTCTCCAAAAAAAATAAAGAGAAAAGGAAAGTATTCTCCAACAAATTGATTGATTGTTGATGTCTTTTAAAACAGTTAATTCCTAATAACATTTCTTTTTATTGTTGCAAATTATCTATTCAGGTTTGCTATTTCCTGATACGTCTTAGAATTTTGATTTTGATACCTCTTATAAATTTTTAATATTTCCATT